>VWZF01003716.1:592709-651064 GCA_013396755.1 Sclerurus mexicanus | reverse complement strand
CATTATGCTGACATCAGGACCTGCACAGCAATGGGTCACAAAAACCAACCATGAACCCCAATGAAAAATAAGGAGCACTATAACAACATCCTGAGAGAAACCCACAAGAGCACTTAACTCACCTCCTGACCAGACTTGGCAGAGTTTTCTGAATGGAGGGATTCAATTTCCCCTTCGATCATTGCAGCTTCGAGGCACTCATGCAGATCTTTAAAACCATTAACCTGGAGTGGATACTGGCCAAACATTTCTGTGTTCTCAAATTTTTTACCTTCACATGTAAATTGAAGCAGTTCATGTTTTAGAAACAAGCATTTACCTTTTTAAAAAAACTAACAATCCTAGGTCAGCTGATCTAGTCTACTGAAAAATATATTTTCTTATTGAGCAATTCAATTATATGTACACAACGAAAAGTTACAAATGGCTCAAACATAATATTAAAAATCTCTATTTTCTTCTCCATCCCATTTTTGATACTGTTTTGGCATCTACTGGCAAAACTCAAAATTACTTGGGTCTACAGACATATGACAAGTTTTACACACATAAATCAAAATCATCCTCCTGCAAATAGAAGATTAGTAGTACAACTGTACATTGTAGCAGCAAAGTCAGCGGAATTGGTGGTATCAAAGACCCCTTTGTATAAGTACATTTTGCAAAAATAAACCACAGAAGAAAACATTCATGGCTTCTGTTCTGAAAACAAGATCTGAATTTGGTAACAGTGTATAAAGATGTAATCTTGAATGTGAAGAGAGATACGGGGGATAAGTGATTTCAACCTAGAATGTCAATTTATTTCATCCTCAAGTCAGTAACAAATCATCTTATATCTGCTAGTTTCTTTATGTTGGCTTGATTTTTACATATCTCCTCAGTTAAGATGAGAATGTCAAGGATCAAAGCAGCTAAATGTAAAAGAGCAAGAAGGCTAGCTAGTGGCAAGAAATCTGCAGAATGGTTTTGAATTCTAAGAACAAATTGTAAGATACACCATTCAAGGTTGAGGGACAACCTGGAAGCCACTTGAAAGACTATACCTGCTTCTTTCAAAGGCCAGTCATTAATTTACAATGGGGGGCAGAATCACCAACATTAAAATTACTCAAAAATACTTTCATAGCCTCCTGGAAATAGAGAACACTGCAATCCCACAGTTCTAATTAAATACAGATAAGATAAAGGGAAGCTTGTTGTGCTTCCTCCTCAGCAATTCTTCTGCCACCGCCTTTGAGCAGATTTCCACTGACTTGTTTTCAACAAACTGTGCCTTTTGGGAGGGTGAGTTTTCCATACAAGAAATTGTGCACAAGAAAATGCAGTAACTGAAATTTTAAATTCCATTAAATGAATAAGAGAGAGTGTGAGACACTACCTCAATGAAATACAGTAAACTTGCCTTCTGTATGCAATTAGAAAGTGGTAAAAGTGCCCTGATAATTTCTTCCAAGCATTTTCCCTCAGCATCTCACCCAAACTTTTGCTGCACTGAGAACATACACTCAGCTCCTCAAGGTTATCAAAACAGTCTTTCTGGATCCCTGCAGCTCACTGCATTTACCTTCAGTCTCATAGTTCCAGGACAAACCATTTGTCACAGACTGAGCTTGTATTCTCCTAAATCCTACAACTGCATCGTTCACCTGTGTACTTGGACAAGCCCTGAACACACACAGCCACAAACATCCAAGTAAATCCAGATCCATACCTTCAAGTACACCTACTGCTAGAAATCGTCCATAAAACAACTCCACCATTGGGTTCTTTGGTTTCTCTCCATCCCTAAAAAGCAGGATGCATGATAGTGAAAAAAAAATAAATATCAAACACAAAGCTGTGAACTTTTATAAAACTATGAAAAAATTATTCTGAATCATTATGGCAATGTTGCCTATTTGCTCAGTTACTGTTACCTTATATTTGTACTTTTCCCTACTAACAATAACAATGATTCAGATACTTGCAGTGATAAGTATATTCTGAAAATTAAGTTTCAGAAGTGCCTTATTCTAGGAAAATCTATGTAAACCAGATTCTAATCATTAATGGTTAAATTGTACAAAACTGTCACAAAAACTATTTCCTGCAACACTCTAGAAAAAAAATATGTATTCAAAAGACAGTTTACAAATGTACACTCATACAAACAATGAGTTATTTACTTCTGAGATGAGAAAGGAGCAAAATTTTGAAGTATTTCAATTACAGGAGTGAAAAGCGAAACTGCATTCAAATGAAAAGATTATGCACAAAACACCTCTATACTCTTTATATACTTTCAACTTCATTGAGACGGCTTTCTACCAGAAAATAAGAGGGTGAAAAAAGACAATTGAAAAAAATCCAAGGTATTGCCATATATGGAAAAAAACACACGAACTAAAATGAGCTACAGAGTTTCATCTTTTTCAGCCAGAGAAGTAGATTTTTGGTTATTTGATTTGCTTCTTTCTCATCCAAATGTTCAACATGTAGAGCTAGGGGAAAAAAAAAATTACCTCTCTTCTTCAGCTTTAATTTGGAAGGCATCTTCTAGCCAATCTAATAATTTGTGTGTAAATTCACTAACGTCTTGCTGTTAAAAAATATAAAAGATGCATGTTCACATATCATAGAATAATAGGATATATGCAATAGAATGCAATGAAGTGTCACTTCACGAGATCAGTACAGCAGTATTCCCCTTCACAAGTGTTCCATAAAATCACACTATGTCTAAGACTATACCATGATTGGTTTTTGTTTTATGAGTGACTCTGGTGCTCCTCAGCCATGACACTGTCCTGTGATCCTTATTACTTGGGCTCAGCTTTCATACCATGCTAGTCCAAAGGCATCTTATCAATCCCATTGTTCAAACCCTTTGGTATCTAACAAGTAGTGTTGTTGTAATTAAGCACCTCAGCCACATAAGCCATAGGGGAAAATAAAGTACCTAAAGAAAAAGTGTTTCTCAAAGAAGCAGAATATACTCACTATGATTTAGGTAAGAATCCTGAATACAAGTATTTGGATCCTCCAAACCAATACCTACACAAACAGTATAACAGGACTGTACCAGCCCTGGATGTACTGTTAGATCAGATAACACTCTTTCAACAACCTCTAAAATCCTAAAAGCAAGAATGTGAAACTATGAGTTAATTTCTAAAATAATAGGAAGAAAGTGAACTGATTAAAATAGTCACGATGTCTGGAA
Source organism: Sclerurus mexicanus (assembly GCA_013396755.1). Taxonomy (NCBI): domain Eukaryota; kingdom Metazoa; phylum Chordata; class Aves; order Passeriformes; family Furnariidae; genus Sclerurus; species Sclerurus mexicanus. The sequence continues at coordinate 647,859 of VWZF01003716.1, read as the reverse complement.
TATTTTTTAAATTTTCTTTATAGAAGTGACTAGAAATCACATAATACTAGAGGAAAAGCTCAAAAAATGTGATAATTAGAAGTTTCTTTTCTGTGGACATTTTGAATTGTTTTTTTTGTCCACTGTAAGTATTTCCTACTGTCAGATGGCCCCAGACAATCATATGAAAACATGCACAAGCTCGATTGAAAATACACAGAAATTACCTGTTGGGAATCATTTGATTTAAAAGCATCTTTAAGGATTTCAACTGCTCTTGACGGGTCAACGTATTTTCTCTTTGAACCAACTAGAAGTGCAAATAGGTACCTCAATTCACGCATGAAAGGCAGATTCCTATGTTCCTGTATTTGAATAATCAAAAATATTTAAAGTTATAAAAAAACCTACTTTACAGAAGTGTTACCCAGTAAACTAAATTTATAACTTCCCAATCATCACAATAATATATCAGCTTACTTATAGTACTACAAAGTAGTGTTGCATGCCTTCTTTGTCAGCTTTATGAAATAATGTAGTTCTCTGGGAAGAAAATTACATTTCAGAAACTAAAAGTTCCTAGAAATTATATCTAGAGGATGTTGTTTGTCTTGAAAAGGAGCTAAACTGACAACTGGACAAACCAAATTGCATCTAAGTCAGAAACGTTTCTCTTAAAAGTCCCAAAGCCTTAAGTAATATACTGCATTTGTTTTATTGAAATTAGTATTCCTCTATACCTCTAGCAGAATTTCTTGTGAACCTACACACTATTCAGTACCTTCTTAAGCTTATTTTTTACTGAAGATTAAATTTATAAAATGCACATAAATACTATTTCTCTTGACAGAAGTATGAGAAATAGCCTACTCTCTTCTGTACATATTATTTAAAGTGCAATTCATGGGACTACGGCATTCTTTTTCTGGTTTCCAGAAAAGAAATACTTTCTGTCTGTATAATGAAAAGCAAATGAAACACAAATCCTTCATAACATAGATGAAACCACAAGTTACCAGTGCTGTGACGATTGGATATCCCTCATACTCCTGAGTAGATAGTTGATAAATATTTGTGAAATTAAACTCCATGTCATATCCACTCGTATTTAGAACAAAGTATCATTCAAAGGCAGCACAGATACCAGATGCTGGTCAAACTGGAATTACTTGATGACAAACTATTTCACATGCTCATCAAACAGCAGGCTTGTTTAGTCACTCCTATGTCAATCAAGTATGGACAAAGCTTTTCATACACAAAGTCTGTTTTACTTCAGCTTTAAAAACTGCGCACTGAACTGGAATATTTTTCCGCCTAGTACCTAAAAAACACTTCTAGTCACATAAATCTCTGAGTTTAACTTGCTCTTCTAGCACACCTTGCAAAACACCTGCCAGTTACAAACACTGCTCACAAAAAAGGCTGAAAGCTTCATCAAGTGCCAGCCTAATAATTCTCCTTTAAATCATTCTAATTTAAGACCAAGATATGTCTCCCATTTAGATATTTAAAGAACTATTTAACAACAGGGAAACAAATTGCAAAAGTGGTAATTTCTTACTGTTTTATAAAGTGATCTATTATAAATGAACAGAATTTCAAATTTTACATACAGATACATTTTATCAAGAGGCTTCACTACCACTGATAATTCACATGTGTAATATAAAGTATTAATCACAGAATACTCTAGATCCTACCTTTTTTCTTTAAACTGGATACCAATGTCAGTACAATTACTCAGAACAAATATCTTTATAAAGGCTATCAAAGTTCTCTAAAACTAGAAAAATCCTTGCTGTTTTCTGAAAAAGCTCAATATAATGCAGTAGGCATGATCTTTGACCAGATTACGTGGGAATTACCACAACAAACAGAGATTCTGACTGAACAAAGCCTAAAATCTTCAAAAGAACATGGGCCAGTCCCCAAGACAAAGGTATACAGTTCCACAGAGGATTTGCCCAGTGAAACAAAGGACTAATGAAGTGATCACAGCACAGCATATAGCTCTCCACTTTAAAGCACACTAACATTAGTAGGTACACTAACATTAAAAAAAATAAAAATGAGTTTTGAACTTAAAACTATATGGAAAGTTCATAATCTAAAATATTCTCTATTTTATCACCTATCCTGCCTGCATCCTGCCTGCATAAGTTATTTCTTAATACATATTGGAATAATTTATGGTTATAAATGCTGCTAAAGCAGTTTGCACATTTAATACATAGCAAACATTTGTTATTGTCAATCAGGACAGTGACATAATGATAAAATTGAAAATAATATCAAAACAGGCGGAAGGATGTGCTAACCTGTAGCACAATAACCCCTTTCCTCTGATAATAAAATATTTCCTGAAGATATCACTGAGGCCAAATATTTATCTGGTGTCACTGTGTACAGCAAAAAGACCTGTTCATGTGACAGCAAGAGGCAAGAGAACTGGAAGAACAAAGAAACTGCAGTAACTATAGAGAACTGTATCTGTGCTACAGATGGAAATCAAGGAAGAAAAATTAATTTCAAATTAAAAAGAACAAAACCAGACTGGAGATGTTAAATATATGCCCAAATCCAGAGAAACAAAGCCCAATTAGCTGAGGCAGATGGAGTGAGGCTGTTGGTTGTTTGGGTTTTTTTTTTTAAAGTTAAAATTTATATCAATGACTCTCAATTAAAAACTTAACATGCCAAATCATTCATACCACTTGGATTCAATATATTGATGGCAAAGAACAAACACCCTTCTATGCAATATTCCCTGAATTACAACCACATATTTTAATTCTAAATCAAGAGACTGTCATGACCCTGGAGGTTAAATAAGTCCCACCAATTGGAAGAACAACCGGATGTAAACCAAAGTATTCAAAATCTGGGGACTATTAAAACTTGGTCTTTATTAGCACAGAAATTTGATCCTAGAGAATGCCAGTCATGTATAGTTATGAATACTAGAATAAAAATAAAAACCAACCTCAAATTAAGTGGAAATAGTTCTAAAACAAGTACGCAGATTGAAGCAAATTCCAGGGTGGTTTTTTTTTCTTTCCCTTTTTTCCACTGACAACTTGCATTGCAATTTGAAATCAATTTGCCTCCACTTATAAAGAAATAAAACCACCATATTTGGGGGTATGCATGCTTATTTCCTCTATTTGTCCAAGTTCCAACTAGTGATCTCTTTTCCTAAACTCTTCCAGTTCTTTTTCAGTTGTAGATAAGACAGATGAGTACACCAATTAATATATTATTTCATCCTGGAATTTAAGTTAACAAAGGAGAAGACACAAACCTACTGCCAGAGACTCCTACTAGCAGGCCTGCAGAAAGCAAGGTTTCTGCAGAAATTCATACCCTCGCCTGGTGTCACACAATTTCACACAGCCTTAATATTGTATGTCATGGTCAGAACGTCTGAAAAATAGCACTTTGGAATTGCTAAAGGCATTCAGCTGCAAATGTCAATGCTTGGACAAGGTGTTTTTCAAGACAACAGCTTGTAAATTAGCTATTTCATACCACCTCTTAGATACCAACTGCTTTTTACACCCTGAAAAATGAAGGTAAAGAACTCTGGAGGACATTACTAAAACAAATTATATGATGAATAATTGAATACTAAACAGAAAGTCAATCTAAAAATAAAAATTAAAAATATTCAGTACAACTCTGCTAAAGCATGACTTATCTTTCTTACTAGAATACACTGCACTGTCCCTGCCCTGTGCCACATTCCCAGCATTATCCATAATGTATTTTCACACCATTTCATGACATAATGCAAATATGCTTTCCTACCAAAAAAAGTGATTCCTTGCTATCTGAATGTGAGGGGAGGAGGAAGGGAATGAGGAAGAAGAGAAACGATACAGTTCTGACTGAACATTCAGTTTCCCTTCCAGGGAACATACCCAGTGGTTTATAAAGTGGGTATGGTCTTCTCTTTGTTTTCCTTTGCTGTTCTAATTACAGCTCTTGCTTTTGCTAGCGAACATTCCAATCAAGCCTGAAGTGACAAACAACTAAGAACAGGCTGACAACATGCTCCCTTTTTTAAATCTGAAAGAAAGGGACAACGGGCAATAGTCTCATTTACTGTGAGGGTGGTGAGGCACTGGAACAGGTTGCCCAGAGAAGTCCTGGATGCCCCATCCCTGGAAGTGTTCAAACCCAGGCTGAATGCAGCTCTGAGCAGCCTGGTCTAGTGGAAGGTATTCCTGCCCATAGCACAGGAGCTGGAACTGGATTATCTTTAAGGTTCCTTTCAACCTAAGAATTCCATGATTCTAATTTCTGGATATGCAAAAATTCACTGCTCTGTAAGCAACTGCTAAAAATAAGGGTACCAAGTGTCTTCACAATTCATACAGCCACTTCCTTTTCCCATCTCTACCTTTCAACTCATAGCATGGAAACCAAGGGGCCCCCATGTATCTCTCCTCAGAGTGTGTCCATGAAGGAGGAAAAATTGATCTGTTTGTCCCTCAGTCTATGACCATTCCCCTTTCCTAGTCTGAAGTCAGAAGAAACCTGAGCCCAAGACCATTCCCTCCTCGATCCTACAAGAGTACCACGATACCCATGAGAAAATTTATGCTTACAGTCATTTCATGAAAGGCCAGAAGAGACAAGCTAATAACCAAAAGCCTAATCTCAGATCATGACTGTGAGGGAACTGGAATAAAATGTTTGCTAAGACAAGCTACATTCACATGAGAAATGCTCTGCCTCTTCCAACACCTTGCCCCACGCTCTACCGCAAGACTGGTGTCAGCTATGTAAGATCCACAACAGGAAGCTCAAAGAACTGTTAATTGGCAGCTTTAAAATCCATGCTAATTTGAGCTAGAGAACAGTGCAAAAGTGACTACAAGAGAGAAATGCCCTTAGCCATGAGGGGAAGTCAGTTTCTCATTTTACCTTTTGGTTTCGAGGCAAGTCTTGAGCATTTGCGGGAGGATTGAAATTCAAAACTAGTCTTCGAAATTCCAGTAGGTTAAATAATGACTGAAAAGAAAAATTAAGAAAACCTTTAAGCACTTCTACAAACAATACAAAGTTCTTCCAAATAAGCAAAAGAAATGGAGTGTTAAACTTATGCAATGCTAAGGTTTCATTTCAGAAGGCAGATTATTTCTCTTAAGTTTGCCAGACATAGTTTCACCAGAAGACAATTATTTTTGCCAAGAAAACAGCATAATAAAAAAATTCTCTGCACTTTATCACATAAATGGTACACTACTTTTGGGTGATAGGCAAATCACTTTTTACAAGAAATTTATGAATTATAAAACTACCAGTTTTCAAATTGAAATGAAAGCCTGTTTAGCCATCTAAAATTCATCTTGTAGGCCCTCTAGAATTTATCTTGTAGGCTCTCCATCACATACTTCCTCAGTGCAGAGTGCCCTGTATCTCTGTATACACAATTTAATTCCACTTGCAATTAGCTGTACTTTTTGTATTCTGTCCACTTCTCCCATTTTTATAGGATTTGAGGGATGTATATTTGAATAAGAAGTTGAGTTATGCCCCTCTGCAGTAAAGAACTGACAATCATTCTCATTTTACAGACACTAAGACATGAAAACAGGTGTCTACAGGCACACTCACAACGAACTGCACAGTGTAACACTGAGCCTGGAGCCAAGAGAGAAAAGAACAAGACAACTCCGGGTTGCAAAAAAATAAAAGTCCAAAGCAGCAGCTGAGAACTCAAGTCCTGAGCAGTTTTCTAGCTGCATCTGTCCTTTTTTGTACACACAGAAAGCATCCTAACTAAAATTCACTTCATTATGACAGAATAGCATTTTGATGAAGGCAGGGTAACAGAAAAGGTCTGAAGCATTTTAAACATGCCCATTAGAGAAGCACAGGAAAGATATGCCCTCCTATTCATACCTTTTTGGTTTTAGAATCTGTAATTAACTCTCCCCCCATCCCATCACATATTAGCTATTTATTTTGGAAAGGCAGAGCTTGCCTACTGCAGCAATAGATTTTGATCGTGCAACTTGCCCTACACAAGTAAAGACTTAAGTCACAGACCACAACAGGTTTAATAGGATTTCAAACCCACAGTGCCAAGAAAGTGAAATTCAAACTGTGAGAGGCTCTGCATTTATTCTAATACGTTAGAACACGGTGGAAGGAAAAAAACTCAAGTTTTTAAAAAATTCCTATGTTCCTGACTTTTCTTGCAAAAAAGCCTGTACAGAGTTTAACCTTTTTCCATACCCCACAGTATACAGCATCCCCAGCAAAATGGAAAAGCTAGAGTTGTCTTTCCTAACTTTTTCAGTTTTAAAAATAATTTTAAAAAATAAAATCAAAAATATCAACCAAAAATACTTTCTGAGCTTGCTAAATCAAAGCAGATAATTTAGTCAGACTCTGTTTTCTGTTTTGCTGTTCCACATACATGTTCTCCTTTTTATCCATCATTGCAGAGAAGGGAGATTAAAACAGAGTCCTTTGTTTACTTACTCAAAGCAGAGAAAATGTTAATATTTAATTCAAGTGTCATTCTAGAAGCTGATACTAATTGAAGTTATATCTCATGATGTAACAGCATTCCACTGGTGGGCTCTTCATCAAGCAAAACATAGCAATGTCTTACATACAAAATAAACCAGCTGCTGAAATACAATGTCCAAAGGCTGAATTTTCTCCATGACTAATCCAAGTGCCATCAAAATGCCAAGCGGATGAGCAGGCCAATTTCATAACACAAATACACAAATTATGTACAGAAAACTGTACTTCAGTTTAGCTTTTTTGCCTGGCATTCAATTCACAAGTGTTTCATAGAAACTCTATTTCTTTAATCCAGGACTCTAAACTGAACACACAACTCTGCTTTTTCACTAACCTGAAAGAACCTATTTGTGCAATCTGCTGAGAATAATTAAGAGCATTGTCCGATATGCTCTTCTTCAGCGTTGTTCTACTCCAAATTTCTTATGCAAGACATTTAGTTATTAAACTTCTCTCCAGAACAGCACACTCTGTGCATGATTGTACTGAGATGCAGCAGAACCCTCCCAGTTAATCTACTGACAATACCAGTAATGCTAAGGACAGTGCCATGTTGTAGCTCTTCTATGCTGAGCTAAATCAAATTCAGGAAACTTTCATTAAGAAAAAGATAATTTCCCAACGTAACAGGTGCTGAGACCAGCCAATTTTTGTGTCCCAAGTACCTCAGTGAGGAGCCTACAGTTTTTCCTGAGCCAAAGAGCTATAAATGAGCTCACATAAGCCCAACATGGTCAACCACTCCAGTGCTTCAGAAACAGGCACGGCAAAACCATTTCCAGTTTACTGAGCCATCTTCTGTTCAGGCTCCCTGCACCCAGGGTAGTGGCACCTCCTCTGCAGCCACCAGGAGAAACAGAGCAGAGACTGTCCCTGGCCAGAGTACCACTCACTGGCCCCAGTGTAAAGCTCTGGTCTTCCAAACACTTTACATGGAGCAGCACTTCACCTCTTACCCACTTGGCTTCAGCTGCAGAAAGGTGTCAGGAGTTCCAGTGCAAGAAAACAGGCTGGATCTAAGAGGGGAATACTTCATATCTACTGGCCTTGATTTAATATGTTTACAATTTACCAAGCATGCCAAATTTATGCATGGAAGGAAAACTCTCTAAAAGGTGGGTTTGTTGTTTGGTTTTCCATTTCACTCCCCCCACCCCACCCCCAGTATTTAAAAGCTGTCATCTGGAAACTTGACCAAGCTAAGGCTGAGATAAGTTACACCAATTCAAATTACCATGAAAATCAACAGATTTTTAGAATACCTGTCTCCTGTTATGTCAGTATGGGGGAGGTGAACAAGACAGTAAAAGAAAAACAAGAATAAACAACAACAACAGAAATCCAGTGTCAGTTTAGTTCATTCAGATTAACAATGCTGAATGACAACAGACATACTGTGGCTGTCCCTTGCCATAGATGGTGATGATGTAGATGCACTTTCTGTCATGCCAGACAGAACTAGGTAGAGTTGCAGCTTCCACACTGTAAGATACTAAAACATTCACTTTTCTGAGTAATGTTTACCTACATAGAGTCCAAATGCAATTTCTGAATATAAGTTGCCTTGGTCTCACCTAAAACACCCTCCTTTTTCCTCCCTTAAAGTCTAGAATTATGAAACATAAGGACCTCGGCAGAATTTTGATTGCTTGAGTAAAGGATTCATTCTTAATATTCAAGAACTGTGATGCTGAATTAATAGTGCAAGAATATAAATTAGTCAGAATATTGAATCCATAAAAGCTCAGCATGCAACACAGGTCATTAAAAACCACTGGCAGAGTCCTAAATTAGTACGTTTACTAACACAAATAATACTTAGAGAGTATAACAGTACATCTGAGTCTAGATAAAAGATGAAATACCAAGCTGCTGCAGAAAGCTTCAGACAGGCGCTCTGATGGATTCTTGCACGTTCTGTAAGCACAGGGCACTAAAAACAGCTGTTTCACGTACAGATTGGTGAAAACATCTTGTTTTCTTTGAGTAGCAATTCTGTATTTTTTCCCAGCGGGGGGGGGGGGGGGGGNGGGGGGTGGGAAGCAAAAAATTTTGGACAAGAACTGGGAAACTTTTAATAGGGATCAACTTTATACAACTTTACATGAAAACCTTAAATTCATAATACCATGAACACAATCAGCTTCCCATTCAATTGACAAAGGTTAAGCTTGGAAGGACAGAAGGAAAAAAAAAGGACAGAAGGAAGAAAACCAAAAACTAAATGCATATTACTAGGACAAAACCTAAATGCATATTACTAGGAGAGCTTTGGTAGGGGAGAAGTATGCATTCCTACAGAGCTCCTAAATTAATTCCTTCAGGTACCAGCATTTAGCTAAAACATGATCTTGTGTAAATTGAAAGCTTACATATGCATTAACACATCATAACAACCATTTGCCTTGTTTAGTCATCTGGGACCTTTTAGACATTTCCAATTTGATATTTATTCAGATTTTAAAGGCACAAAGCAGAGACCATATCTACCTTCATTTTGTATAGCAAACAGAGAGCAATCTTAAATAAGGAATACATTATTACTGTCCTAAAAATAAAAAGCAAAAACAGAGCTCTATGTCAAAGTATATTATTTGGAATAATTTGTCTCTGCCAACATGACAAATTAGACTGATGTTCTCACCTCACTGTATAAACAATTTTGGTTTTTTATGGTACACAGAGCTAGTTTTAGTGGGGTAGATTGATGATTATTGGGGTTGACTTCTTTTTCCTGGTAATAATCCAAATCAAAGAAAAACACAGAACTACGGGATATATTGTTCTACCTGCGTACATTGCCATATGTCTTCCAATAGCATTAAGGGCTTGAAATTTACTAGTTATCAATATTTGAAGTCCTAAGGGTTCAAAGTAAAAGTATGCTTATTAGTGACTTAACACTCCTGCACACCTCAAATTGAGTATTAGTGTCCAAAGCTCCATATTGCAAAAACATAAGCAACTTCATTGACAATTAAGTCCCATCTTCTCCAATTTTTAAGCCTTTTGGACTCTACATCCTTGTATCCTGAGAGAATTGGGTTTGTTCAGCCTGAAAAAGAGATTACTTCACCGTGACCTAATTGTGGCCTCTCAGTACCTGAAGAGAGCCTACAAGAAGGATAGAGGGAGACTATTTACAAGGGCATGTAGTGATAGGACAAGGGGAAATGGCTTCAAACTGAAAATGAGTAGGTTTAAATTAGATATTAGGAAAAAGTTCTTTACTGCGAGGCACTGGCACAGGTTGCCCAAAGAAGCTGTGGTGCCCTATCCCTGGAAGTGTTTAAGGCCAGGTTGGATGGGGTTTGAGCAACCAGGTCTTAGTGAAAGGTGTACCTGCTCATGGCAGGGGGTTAGAACTATATCATTTTCAAGGTCCCTTTCCAACCCAAGCCATTCTATGATTCTAATCTGAGAGAATCATTTCTCTCTTAGGGCCTTTCCCACTTTTTCTATTTATTGATCTATTTTCTCCCTTTTGGGTTACATTCTTGAACTTACTTTTCTCACAGTGAAGTCCATGAACTGGCTGTTTGTTGCCACTGCTGGCTGCTCTGCTCAGCACTATACTCCTTTCCACCCTGCTCCTCCTTATAACCCACACCAAGGTTGCCTCCTACTCAACTTGTGCATATCTTATTAACGTTAAGTGGTAAATCCTGTTTTCAGAATAAAGACTAATGACAGGCATTAAGAAAATTAGGAAGTCACCCAAAACACATTCATGATAGATCTTCTTTACATACACTGAAGATTTGGCACAGTCCAAAGTCTTTCTAGCATTCTTCAGAAAACTGCATGTAAGGAAGGCACAAGAGAAGTGAGGAAAGCAACTTCAAAGCTGGGACTTGAGCAGGTTCCTCTTCAAACTTCATTGTGAAAATATAGGAAGAGGAGTTTCTCCCCTCTGCCTGTCTTAAACAAAGACTCCTACAGACAGATACGGCACTGTTTCATGGCTGGACTTCAGCAGAACTACCCCACAAGTACTGTGGTAGCGATCAGTGAAACATTTAGCAATTTCAAAGTCAGAGAGATTCATTCCCATATCTCAAAAGCTTTGGAAAGTACCTCTAAAAGGACATCTTTATTTATAAACAGGCAACCAATCAGCATTCCAAACTGCTGATAACCAAGGTATAAAATGCAGTTTTAAGAGGTCATGTTTTGCATTTCCAAAAGGCTGAGGTGCAACATGGAAGAAGATGGAAAACAGCTTGCATATTGTTTGATCTAGAAAGTCAAACTAACCTAAGAGTGCTAGCAGACTTGGGTTAAGTGAACATTTTAAACAAACAGCTCACTATGGTATTACCAGCCTGCATTTAGAGAACATTTACTTGTTTATAGCAACAAACTCAGAACATTACTGCAATTCAGAAGACAGCTAAGCATGATATGTGTCCAGAAGAATTCACTTTATGCTTGTGTCTTGGCAAATACTAAAAAATGCCATTCAAACACTCCTCTATTACATGGTCAAAGCAAGAAAAAAAAATTCTGTCAGGACATAAAATAACAGCCAACATTTCCTTACATGGTTACAGTTTTCAACTTTTTGAGTAAATGAAATGCGTTACATAAACTTCAAACTTCAACAACACACCTAAACAATGCAATGCCCTTCTACACCTAGGAACTGCATACAGGATTGCAACCTAATACTTATCCCTGTATCCTTTATTTTACTTAAATGAGCAACTATTTTTGAGTAAAAGCTAAAGCCACCATCCATTAAAGTTTTCCAAACCTTCACAACAAAAATTTTTCACAATATTCTGCATCACTAAATATAAGAAAAGAGTTTGAAAATCACACAAGCAACCTGAGGGAACTGGAGACCACAGAAGAATAAAAAGCAGAAAAAGGAACATGCTGTTAGTAAATATTATAGGAGGACTGCACTTGGAAGTGACAAGTCAATCTTTACAGGGGAACAGACAGAGTGACAATAGGATAGGAAGCCAGAAACTAGGTTTTCCATATTATTATTCTTCTGCCCATGAAGCACTACAGAACAGTTTATATCACCTATCCCCCACCAACACCTGCCCCAGGCCATTCCACAGTGAAAACACTGAAAAGAAAATAGTCCATCAATGACAATTTTAACTCAAACAGGGATTGAGCACTAGGTGTTCTTCAGCATGCAACCTTCCACTGCATGCCCAGGGAAGCAAGGGAGTCACGTACAGCGTGTGGGTATGTATGTATGCGTATGTGTATATATATATGTGCATTTTTTATCATATGATCCTTAGATTTGTGCTATTAATGCACTACTATATCATGCATCACAATCCTTTCCATTCATCATGACAAATAAGAAAGATAAAATAATGCAAAAAGTTAGATACTTGTCATAGGCTGCTTCAAAGATGGTAACAACACTGGCTGAGCCACTAATTGGGAAGAAAATACTTGCTTCCTTCTCACCCACCAAGCTGCCTCACTTCTTCCCAGAACTAGAAGCTTAGGATTAAAGGAGATCCTAACCCCACATGTACTGACATCAGGAAAGCAAGAAGGCTGCTCCCAAACACAATGCAACAGACTAAAATGCCACAAGTGGTGGTAGGGACCCTGAAAATAAAAGTCAAAGAGCAACTATGGAGATTTATGCTTTTATGACAGTAAGATTGTTAATTCTTTGTTCTGCAAGCTACATACTTTCTTGGGGGGAAAAAAAAATAAGTCTCATTTTTGAATGACTAGCCAGGCCCCAACAGACTCCCAGAGAAAAGAATGTGGAGATGCCAAACCCCAGCTGTCTTATTGGGATACCTCATTTGGTAAAAGGAATGGCTACAATCCAGATAGGCTCCCTGGAAGTCATGAGACCAAGGAAAACACTGTACTTAGTACTTTAGGCACGGGACTGCGGGAACAGGAAACAGCAGCATTTACAGTACAGTTTAATTGATTCCCCATACACTTTCTTCCTTCCATCGAAAATTTGTCTTAGCACGCTGAATGGACAACATTTCACTAAGCAACCAACTACCTGACATCTCCCACAACATGTTTTTCAAGGAGCAAGTCCTGCATTACTTCTCACACACAACCAAAACCCTATTTTGGAACTCCAAAAGAGAAAGTTAGGCTTGTGCAATATCTTAAAGCAAAACATCTGGGAGACAACTTGTACAGGCAGCAAGCCTAAGACACAGTTCCAACAGCACATCCACATCCTGTGACTTACCCACGTTCTACATCCCATATCCTGCAAACACTTAACTCATGCTCAGCATGACACAAAGGAGATGCTTCACAGGCTCCATAAATGTATTATTTATAAGCCATTTTCAGACTATAAACTCTTACAGCCAAGGAAAACTGTGAAGTTACCTTTTCACAAGGGAGCCACTAAAATCTACTGCAAAAAAATTAAAAACATAGTGCTATATTCCTGTTTTGTTTCTTTATAGAACTTGGTATCTTAAGTTCTATTTCAAAAGCAGACATATGCAGTTACAATAATGAGAATTAAAACAAACAAAACAACAAACCAACAAAAACAATAACACACAACCAACCTTCTAGAAATATTCTACAGCCTCAAGATTTAGGGGTCCTTAGGGGTCCTTTTATAAAAGTTAATCTAACTTAACAGTAGCAAAAGTATGCATAGGTGAACTCTTGTCAAAAACGTAGGTTTATTACAAGTTCAAGAGGAGGAAGAAAACTCATTGAGGAACTTAATTTCTTGGCAGGTAAGGAAGAAACAAGCATGCTTTAATATGGTTTTATTTTGACATACTATCTTGTGGACTTAGTTTTAAATACAAGTTATTATCAAGTCAATAGTCGTCAGCAGCAGGGCAGATTTTTAGAAGTTACAGTGTGGAAAAAATGTAATTGTTCATTCTAATGACTCTGAATATAATTGTTGAAAGCAAAACTTTGGTTTGGAGCTCTCTGAAGAGAGACTCCCATCTGCCCTGCAGAAGAAGATGACTTCCACATGTGCAAATTTCTCTATGGCACAAATAAATAGAGATTAAAAAGCAGTATTTCCTGCAATGTTTGAATCTTGTTAGGGTTTGCTGTCACTCACCGCAAACGTCTGTTAAAGTATTTCATGAAAATACAACAAACCATTTATGACTGCATTTGACTAAGTCAGTTAATTGGGGCCTATAAAAAACAACATTCACTGCATAAGGAAACTGTCAAAATGTCAATCTTTTTTTTGCCTTAACAAGCACCCCTTAAATAGAAGGAAGATTTTTCTTTCTTTGCAATTTAGTTTTAGCTTATATTACACCATATATCATTGTGACTGACAGTAGTTAACATTTAGATATTGTTGACCTATATGATGTGTCAGGTTTCAAAAGACTCCCAAAGAAAGCAAGAAAATACTTCTACATAGTCAATGCAACCCATGCAGTCAATCTGCTCTGTGGATAAATAAATATCGTATTAGCTAATGTTCTAAATTAACATGCATTAAATTTCCTGGGATAGTTGTTTGAAACATAAATCTTCCTGGCTGATAAGACAGTATTAATAACCTAAATTTTCAACCAACTTAAGTTATAAATCTTTCAATGGTTTACTTTAATTATATCCCATAAACCTAATTCCAGAAATCTCACTATCTTTTAAGATCAAACCATTATAATTCCAGACACCACAGACTTTCACATAGTATGGCTGGGGACCATAAGCACTAACTAGGTCTCTTCATAATCTGTTTTCAAGGTATAAAGTTGCAGGCTGGGTATAAATAACATTAGATCATAGATCTAGCATAGGTTTTTACATTCTCTGGCCTCTGTTCTGATCTTGAATTAAAAATTCAAGTTTCCATGAAAACCTTTATTTAAACATTTGCATTTTCCTGCGTATGAATGTCCTTTACAGAAACACACATACACATAAAAATCATCTTGAGATTTGGGACTACTGTGGAATGTAAAATCTAATTACACAAAAGAAAGTAAAACACCAAGTCATATTAGCTCCATGAAGATCTTTTTGGAAATAAAATGTTTCTTTATATTAGCACTAAGACAACGTTTCTCCTATTGCAAAAAGAGCTATGCATCTGATGGAATAAAGAAAGGAGGAGAGATGAACAAGGGAAACACAAAAAGATCTCTAGGAAAACAGAAAATTCAAATGCCTGTTAGAATACTAGATGCTGAAACAAAAAAGGCCTTCTCAGTGGAAAGGGAGGTCATAGAACAAATAAAGAAGACTGTTCATTTCCAAGTAAGCAGATCCTTCCCATTAAAAATCAAAACAAAATAAACAAAAAGAGCCACCACAAACAAAACCAAAACGCCCCAAGAAGTCAAACAGTACAGAGATAACCTTAACCCAACTTAAGCAGTCTCCAAAAGAAAAAGAGGGCATCTGTTCCAGCCTGAAAGGAGGTTAGTGCAAATTCATGAAGTCTGTGCTGGTAAGCAAAACTCAGAAGTGATCTAGAAAGGAGAGCAAGTTTTGACCATGCTTGCTCAGTACAGAAATACCCACTGTTGTAGAAACAAGAGCTGGCAAAGATGAACTGACAGAAGGGTCATATGAGACTAAGTCTCTAATAACAAGAAAGCCAAATTCAACATGCTAAGTGCACAGTGAAGTACATGGTGCAAAGTAACCTTGAAATCTACAGAAAATGATCAAAACTTGGAATTTATGGCATGTAGTTTCATGAAAGTATCAGTTCCACACATGAAGCAGAATAAGAGCTAAAAATGGAATAGAACAATTAAGAAAGACAGAATGAAACAGAAAGCATTACTATATAATCGTGGAGTAACTCAGGTCAGAATAGACCAATGGAAGTCTCTTGTCAAGCCTCCTAATTGACCTCAACAGCAGGTCACCTGTGAGATCAGACCAAGCTACTCAGGGGCTTTTTTTCAGGCATGTTGAAAGCTTTAAAGTTTGACAGACTCTGCAACAGCCTCTCTGGGCAACCTTCACTGCCTGCCTGTCCTCACAGAAAAAAATGCTTTTTATATCCAGGCTGAATCTTTCTTATCGAATTACTCCCATTGCCTCTCATCCTCTCAACATGCACTGCTGTAAAAAGCCTGGCCCCAGTTAACAAGAAACCTCTTTCATTCTCCACAACCTTTCAAAGATAAGAGAGAAGTGCCTTGCTAAGACCCTTCCCCACTTTCTCTCAGCACCACTGGACACAGCTCAGTGGGTCCTGGACTTCCTATGGTGAAGTTTCCTCAAGTAGTCTGACTCAAACCCTTAACCCCTGATCAGAGTTCTCCCAAATACGCATGATGCTCTTGGAGACCTCATCTGTGAAGACTGAGACATAGCAAAGCACTGAGTACCTCAACTACTGTATTCAGTGGCAGAATCACATTCTCCTTGCTCAGCCTTCTATGACCAGTGTAGCACCAAAACGCTTTTCTTGTTACCCTGGACATCCTTCAAGGTATCAGCTTTAAGATAGCTTTCACTTTCCTAACACAAATCCCTTCATGCCTGGACATTTCCAATCTCCTCCTCAGTGGCTTGTCTTTTCAGATCCTGCACACTGCTTGCAGTGGAGCTTGGCCACGAGTTCCCTGAGAGCAGAATGGACAGTTCTGGCAGTTAGGGGATGCTCTCAGCCTTCCTGAGCAAATCTGCCCTTCCAAGCTGTCTGCTATGGAATCCCATATACCAGCTTCCTGAAGAAGACAAAGTCTGCTCTCCTGAACTTTCAGGTCTGGGTCCTCCTACTCCTTCCTTGCTCCCATCAGGATCTTGAACTCTACTATTTCATGGTCACTGTAGTCCAGAGTACCCACATTACTACATCTCCAGTTTTCCCATTTTAGGGAACAGCAGATTCAGCTGTGCATCACCCCTAGTTGGCCCATCAGGGCTTATGTCAAGAAATTTTCTCTGATACTCTCCAGAAATCTGGTTTGCTTGTGTCCTGTTACGTTTGACAAAGCAAAGGTCAGGATCCTTATTAAAGTTCCACATGGGGACTACAGACCGTAATCCAGACTTCTTTGCCTCTAAAGAAGGCTTTGTCCTCATCCTGAGGAGGGAAGTCTCTAAGAGACTAATCAAGGTGGCACCTTTGCCAGCCTCTCCTCTAACCCCGATCCACAAACTCTCATCTCCAACTGTGATCTTGTTCCACACAAGTATCACATACATTTGAGCTACTCCTTTTCCAGGAAGAGCTTGTATCTGTCCATCATATCACCTCAAATTCATAGCCCACTCACACCTTAAGAACTTCTCTGGTTCCCCAACTAAAATGCTACTAGAGCTGAAAAGATCCAGAGAACAGCAACAACGTGGATCAGAGGTGAGAAGTGGTTCTATACAGGTGACAATTCAGCAGCCAGCATGGAAAAAAAGAGCCCAGAGAAAAAAAAAGAGAAGTTTTAAGAGTAGGATGGCAGACCACAGAACTGTAACAGCAATCAACTTCTAACTTGTCCATAAGGCGACACGGAGGCCACCAGACAAAAGTTAGTGGGAACCAGGGCAAAAAAACAAACAAAAGCTTGGCAGTTCTTCACAGAATAGGGAGCACAACTATGGAATTCTTACCCAAAGGATCCTATGGGTGCAAGAAGTCATCAAGGTTCGAGGAAGACAAGTATATACAAGAGAACCTTTTCATTTCAAATGTTTCGTTTACCAATGAAACAAACTGTAAAGGATTAAGAAACTCCTCCAAGGTGAAAGTAGTTGGAGGCTCAGGAGTGTTTTACCAGAGCAGTATCATGAAAACTGTTTGTGCTCCTCTATAAGTATCCATTTGTGGAAATTACTGGGCAGAACATTGATCTAAATGGACTCAGCCTGAAGTACACCAGCCATCAGTATAAAAGCAACTGTATTAGTTTATCTAAAAGTGCTTCAGACTGACAGTAATTTGTTAAAAATGAGTATTAAATATTTTATTTGCTTCCTCTAAAAATGCCAGACTATGAAAAGTTACATTATGTCAAATTTACTTTTTGCACACTAAAAATAAATTTCCCCCTATTGTATTCCAGTTTTACTCACAGTTTTCTGTGCATTGGAATACTTTCCAGTAGATCTAGGGATTATTCACAAAAACATACACAGATTTAGCAATCACTCAAAAAAAAAAACCTCCTAAAAGATGGATTTGTAAAGTTTATGTACATGAATTATTGATATTAGAACATTAGCTTTCACTAGACAAGTTGCAGTAGGTGTACTCATTCCCCTGTTTGCCCTATCTTTAAAAAAAAAAAAGCTAGCTTTTAATTAAGCTACATATGCATAAAAACAGACTAAGAGCACACACATTGGCTGTATTAGGTAAAACAACCCAAACAAAACAATTGCATCTCTTTCAGACCTTCCCTTTCCTCCTTCTCAGGTTTCCTTCTTTATCAGTTATTCCTTCCTTTTACCCTACCCAGCTATCCATTCCCTTGCAACTATTTCAGTAAGCACTCCATGATTGAGGGTGTCTCATTTCCTCTACCTACCTCCGTTGTCAGCCACCCCCTTTCAGACATTTGCATGCGCTCCTTTTAATATAAAAAGTCGGTTCCTCATCTGTAATCCAATTTTCACATGTATTTAGGCATCCACAATTGTCACTGATGTCAGCATGAGCTGCAGACGCCCAGGATCTTCAGAGACTCAACTCCTTGTCTTCCACAACTTCTTAATGAGAAACATTTTGAAGCTTCACTTAGTTATGCTACCAGGACTTTCTACACTTCAATCAGACTTATGGATGAACACATTAAGAGGTGCAATAAATAAGTAATGCTCAAAAACATCTCATGCAGTGGCCTAAACTTCCCAGGAAAACAGATATTTTTTAATTATTCACATAAAATAAGCTAACTCACCTCAAAACAGACACAATGAAGGGTATACACAGCTAGCTGGAGAGGGTGCTTACCTGGATGACAGCACTAAACCAGCACGTGTTGCCAACATTCTTTAATCCTACTGGACAGTTGTCTTGCCGCTTTCGATCATAAGGGTTTGGAGAGTCACTCCATACCTCTGGATGCGTCCTCTTTAAACTTGCTTTATTTTCTGCAATACTGGCTTCTAGAACTCTTCAGGAACAGAAGGGAGGGAAAAATGTGAGAAAAAAAGCAAAAACCACCACAAAAGCCTAAAAAACATGCACTAAAATACATTCAGCTACTAATACAGACATCTTAATTACATAATTCACTTGTTGTTGCTGAGCTGGTTTTAAACTTATATACAATAATATGTCTTCAGACGTAAGATGCTATTTTACTTTTAGCTATGTTAGAGTAATTTCATTACCTTATAGAAAATGGTATCAGTGAGTGCAAGAATCTCCTGTGAGAGCTCAAGATACAAGTGCCATGTCTGTAAGTCATCAATTATTTAAGAACCAGATTCAAACAGGATGGACAACTTTTAGGCAGCACTAATAGCATAGTGCTTTCATCTACAAATGCTTTTATTGCTATGCAAAGCACAAAGTCACCAATCTTTCTGTCACTGACAGCAAGCCAAAGCTGGCTAGGCAACTTTCAAAAATGAAAGCAGTTTTCTCAGTTTCCATTTTTGTAACATGCAACTGTGTTAAGCACTTTACATAGGAAGCAATTACTTTATGAGCCACGGAAAAACATCTCCCCCCAATTTTTCAAATATCACCCAACAAGTTAATTGTATGTTTCAATGATCATGCTCTTTGCAGGAAACTGTTCCTAAGTGATTTATGCTATATATCCATATTTCACATGACAGTAAGATCCGATAGATGCGAAGCTCTCAAACTCAAGCTTCGCTCAACACAGTATTTCTATATCAGCACATATCCTTAACCTGGTGACAAAGAACACTTAAGGGTAAGTTGTGGTAGGCATGTTCTAAATAGAAAGTTGGACATGAATAGATTCAGGTCATATAATAGTGGCTCTAACTCATAAGCAAAGTTGCCTGGCACATGCACTACTGACACAGTGGTCACTGTCCCCAGCCATCCAGTTCAGCTGTCATAAAAAGGCTGAGCTGTTTCCCAACAACCGCATTTGCCAGGCACAAGATTCTAGGAGCTGCATGGCAAGCATCTAAGCAGCCTGAGCAGTGTGAAGGATTGCACCTCTTCAATTCTAGACTCACTGAACACCAAAAAAAGGCAGGTTTAGGCTGCTTAATAAATAGATCTACTAAAGGACAAAGTTTGAACATTGGGGAGGGGAAGAAACAGGGATACACACACAAGGTAATCCCTCAGTTTACTAACTACATTTTTGTTTCATGCTATGTTCCTGTCAAAGAAAGAAAAGCTATGTTACCAAGAACTATGAAGCATCAAATGAATCTGCTGCAAGTCACTGCTTTGGGGACATATTAATTTGTTTTTGCTACTTATTTTGAAAAAATAAAATAAAAGAGAAGCTTTCTGAACATTTGGTACAAATACCACTTTTATATCAATGTATCTAAGGACAAACCAAAAGTTGGTAATTTCCTAAGGATTTATCAATTTGTGACATTTAGTTTTTGACACATAACCTTGTAAAAAGCATTGAAAGGACAGGCTTTATAATCCTCTAAAACTTTCTGCTCTGACTTCAAACAATGCATAAGAATGGGACTCTTCAATAGCTGATGATTCTAAAAGTCTTTTACAATAATGTTATCTCCTAAGCAAATCCCAAAATGTAAAGAAACAACCAAATTTATTTCACTTCTCACCAATACAATCCTTCAAAAGTGTTAGATGACCAGTGTGTCTCTGCTTTGAGAGCAAAAATTATTCAATAGGGACATTAAAAATCAATTAAAAATGTCAGACATAGTTCAAATAATTTCTCATGCAGGTAGAATTACTAAAAATTTTGTT
This sequence comes from Sclerurus mexicanus, assembly GCA_013396755.1. Classification (NCBI taxonomy): domain Eukaryota; kingdom Metazoa; phylum Chordata; class Aves; order Passeriformes; family Furnariidae; genus Sclerurus; species Sclerurus mexicanus. The sequence continues at coordinate 627,512 of VWZF01003716.1, read as the reverse complement.
TAAGCTAAATTGAAGGGACCTTTAAAGCTGACAGGAAAACTGACAGACTGGAATAAATTTAGAATGACGTTGTAACAGGACTACAATTCCTACTCCACGCCATTTGTGTTTCATGGAAACAAGCAAACTTCCTTCCCTCCCCACCCCAGCTCAAGAATATTTCAAAATGTTTCAAGATTTTCAGAAAAATAAATACTCTCAAACTGAAACAGTTTCCTGACCCCAAGGGTATTACCATTCATCAGCTTAAGTGCCTACTAAAATTTCTTCCTTGTATTTGATTTTGTGTTTCTTTAGCAGGTAAAAGATTTCCTCATATCTATCTCCACCTCAAATCTGTTTCCATGTATCAATAATGTATTTGATTCTCAAAGCTTCATTATATTTTTTCCTTAATTTTACTTTTATCTGTCCTTAAGAGCACATGGAATAGCTGCACATTCGTGTGCCAAATTCATTTTCAGACATTAAAGCCACAATGCAGTAAAATAAAAAATAAAAAGTGAAATAAAGTGTAGCGAGCACAGTAAATAAGAACCTAATGATCAGCTCAGAAGCTACATAAATAAAGGTATTTACCAGCATAGTGAGTATCTCTTATACTATAATGTTCATCATATTACATTCATACAGTCCTGACTTGGGAGACTACCTGGATAAAGACTCTTACTCACACACTGCTCTAAACAAAACAAGCATCCTTCCAGAGAGTTAGCAAAAGGGTTTAGCAATTATGATGGCAGAGCTGAACCCCTACTTCGGGACCCTTGGGGATGACAGCAGCAGTCGCCAGCCCACGGCCATAAGCGATGTGCAGGGTTTGGCATCTCTCTGGCCTCAGGAGACCCACGGCTCCCCCACCTCCGAGTGCTGGAATCTTGTCTGAAGGCAAACGCTGTAGTGACAGCTTAGTTAATGCCAGGCTTGGCATGAGACTTGAACGCAGTGTTTTATTTCTCTCTGTAACAAGCTGGGCATAGCCAAGCAGCTTTGCAGAACTGCATGGGCCTCGCCAGACAACGCAATAACCCTCGGGGCAAAGCGAGTCCACAGCACAAAGGTTCAGTCAAACCACTTTGAGGAAGCCCACTCAACATGCTGCAGAAAAGCCCACTCTGCTGGGTTACTTAGCTAAAAGAACAAGGATAGGCCTTTGTATTGTGGCTGTCTTACAGGTGGACATCCAGGAATATCCCTGAACGCTACAACCCTCCTCAGTCTCACCTTGGATCGACACACACAATGCCTAACCACAGTGCAGAGTCCTCAGCAGTGTCAATGACTACAATATAAAGAAAAGCCTATGGCTGTGCACATCCTTATGCACTGCCAGCACTGGCTTTCATTTTTGTGTGGACGCTACCCCAGGCACAACACAGGACAGCTAATTTCTCCTTTCAGCCATATCTCACCAGCTTCCGCCAGTGAAGCACTACCTGGCCAGCCTCAGACTCCTGCAATTCACAAAAACTAATATAAACAGGAGAAACTTTTTCATACGAGGAAATACACTGATCGTGCTCATTTCCCTGGGAGATTTAAAGAGGCAAGAGTAAAAGACTTTAAACGTGCCATGTACAAGATGTTCAGCTTGGACACTTGGACATTTCACAGCACTCCTCTCAACACCTATATAGCAATCAGGTCTGTCCTCATTAAGGAGCACAAAGCAATTACATTCAGGGAGACAAATTCTATGTGCATTACAACATTAATTACACAAGTCAAGAAATTCCATTAATTCTCCCTTGGAAACCCTAACAAAATCTGTACAAGTTAGGTTCCAAACCACTATGAATACCTTTGAAAAAACATCCTCCACACCAAAGGCTATTTAAATATGCACACAGTCCACATTTTTAAAAATGAAAGATTTCCATAGTTTAATTTGCTTATTATTGACTTCTTATTTGATTTCTGCTTGTTCAATCTAGAAAATCAAAAGTAAAAGGCTGCAGCCTGACTTATTTACAATCACAGTGCTCTACTTCTTGTTTTGAGAAGTTCTGTGAAGATACTGTGCTTTCTATTGGAACGCCAGCATTCTTCTGTGGGGTGTTAACTACAAAGTCATATTTTTAAATTTTATTTATAAAAACAGACTGAACTTCTGTCCTTAAGGAAACTGATTGAACAGTTCAGCTCAAGAATTCAAGAATTCTGAACTTCCTGCATTTGTTCTACACTGACATAATTTGCCATCAACTCAGGGTGCTTCTTGCCATGTTGCTGAATTGATCGAATGTCTCCAAGCTGCAAAATCGCCAAGATTCTCACTCTTGTCTACCTCCATTCACAAGCAAAATCCCATTCCCTTTCTTTCTTGCGTCATGATATACTATGGGTCTTTGAATGATTATTTTTGTACAGCTTTGGGAAATGAATTTGTGCAACAAATGGTCCAAAGAATACTACAGCAATAACAGAAAATGTGGTACAGTGTAGCAAGGAGAACATGGCCTGCAACAAATTCTTGATTTGGCAATTGTTAATGTGTGCAATTTTGCCCTTAAATATACCTCTCTAGTTCATCAAAAGACCAACATTTTCTCTCCATATAACTGAACAGATTGTCTACATGCCTTTGTACGTAGAGAAAAAAAAAAGGCATATTTTGTTATTTTCTGCAGCCATAAAAACATACACTGTAATTTATGTAGAAAGTATTTATAATACTAAGTTATGGCCTAAGCAGGTAAGACCAAAAAACACAAAAGACACTTTTAGTCTGAGAAGCAAAAAACAAAGTCTTCAGGGAAAAAAACTAAATCTTCAAGGCTCCCAGGAAGTGAGCACAGCAGAGCAGCCAAAGCTTGGGGAAGGAAAAAAAGGGAGAAAATTGTCCATATCCAGAAATAGGTCCATTTTTCTGAGTGCCTGCCTAAATCACAACTCTCTAATTATGACAATTCTGTCCTTTAAAAGGAAGATACAAGAGCTGAACTCTGAGACAGAGCTGGACAGAACTTCCACCATTGTCTTGTATACAAGCACATACTGAGGTCTTAGAAAAAAACAACTCCTTAAAAGCTTCTCCCGATTATTAATGAGAATATAAATCCCTCTCAACCTACCTTTCCCTCCTCAAATATGTTATCTTAAATCCATATAACAAGTTGGCTTTTATCACAGATGAGGGGAGGAAGGGCATGTTTACTCTCACAATAAGTATATTTATTTTTCAAAAGGGAAAAGAAAGCTACTGTGGGTAAAATAATATAAATAAAGTAATAAAATATTCGTATTCTCAGAGTTGGAATTTTCCAATAAGCCATTCAGTCTGTCAAATACAGTGAACTGAAAGAATTATTCTGGCTAATCATCCCATCTAAATTATTTTTTTATAAAACTGGTCTTTTACAAGGAGGCAGTACTTTACCTCCTGACAAGGATCAAATCATTGCCTGCTTCCCTTAGGACAAGGCCAGCCACAAATGAAAAACCCAACATCCCTCCCAAAGCCAGCCACAGATGGAAAAAAGAAAAACAGAAACAACATCCCTCCCACACAATCCTACAGCCAGGCTTAGTTCAAGTCCCAAATATTTCATAATTCAATCAAAATTACCCAAAAATGTACACTTTACAAAAAGTTATAATAAAATCTATCAAAAGTTAACTTACAGACTCTTATCACACCCAAATTGAGCATGTTTATAAAACTTTAAATCAAGAAGTTAACTTCACTCAAAGCTTATAAATCTTATTTGTTAAATAGGTTAATAACATACTTTATCAGCTAAAATAGAGCAGCTACTCAAGTCATAGCATTAATACCCCCTCTCTCAATCTCAGACTTATCACAGAAGTAAGAAAATGTTATTGTAAAATGAACACTGCAAAAAACAGGACAAAGTATTTATTCGCTTCTTATTAAATTTTGGTTTTGTTGCTTTTCAGCTGATACACAAGAGAAACTTCTGAATTTAGGTCCTATTTAAATATGACCATATATTCTCTATCTCCATCCACTTCCTCAATATTTAACAAAATACATTAATATGAAACATACTATTAAATCCTAGTCCACACATAGTAGACTATTTTCCAGTGTAGAATATACAATACATTAAAGCAACATCCTGAAGCCAGGCATATCAGTAGCATAAGTGAAAGTAAACAAGTTATTCTGTGTTAAATTAAAAGTTAAAAAAGCAATACAGGCCAATCTCCAACTCTTTAATTTAATTTCTGCTTTATATAAGTTGGTTGTTTACCTGCTAATGGCTTGTTCCTCATCTGTTATTCCAGTCTCCCTGAATGCCCTGTTTGATTCCTCCAAACTCAAGGCAATTGCCCTCTGAAGATCATCTTTATCATCTCCAGTGAGATCAATCACATCTGAAAAGCAAAACTATCTTTCTCAAAATTAAAAGTGAAACAGAAGGAAAGGTAAGTCTTACTGCAGAGGAGAGAGAGCCCACATGGATTGCTGAACACCATTCCAGTCCATCCCTCCTGGCCCTACACTCTTGCAACCACTAACCCTGCTAACAGCTCCCTTCTGCCTTTAAGCCAGATAAAAGCCTCACCAGCTTGATCTTGCTAAGATATGATGGGCCACAGTTTCCCTTCCTCCTAATGTTCTTAAGTTTCACCAAGGTCTGGGACAAATTTAGGAACCCATGGTTTCTGAAAGACCTCTTACAGCAATACACTTAAATGAATTACTTCAGGTACTGTAATCAGTTGTCTCAGGAAACACATGATGAAGAGAACCTTCCTTAAAAAGAATATCTTAACTGAGCATAGTTGTCTTCCCCTCCTCATGAAGGAACACATGCAGAGTTTTGCCAACAGCCCCAAATTCTACAAGTATTTCTGTACCCTGATGAGCCAAATACTTTCATACAGTTTCCTAACATGTGGGAGAGTGCCTTACTCAACCTAATTATTTTCTATCCTGTCTGTGCATTCCTTTTCTGAACATATTTAAATTCAATTCCTGTCTTGTGAAAGTATCCCATCTCAACATGAGACTTAAGGAAACAAATACTGAAGACAAAATGAGGATCCAGACTTGGATATGTGGGGAATGTTGGATAGGCTACCAACTGGGTAATGAAGATGAACATAACCCTACTTCTGCCTTCTTCTTCAGCTTCTCTTATCTAAGGAATCAAATACTAATGTCCCATAATAAACCTCCTTGTTTACTGAAGGCAGCCACAACACCTCCACTCCTGAGTAAGGTGGGATTCCACAATACAAAACAACACAAGTCATCCCCCTGTCAGGAACAGCCAACAGGAACATCCATCAACTGCACAAGACCTTCAGAACAGCCAAAGTCCCTGGTTACGACAATTTCAGGGGGCAAAAGTCTCTTTTTGCAAGTCAGCGAAACAGAAAGAGAGAGGAAGTGCCAAAGAGATTTTTAAGTGCAATATTAGACAGAGACACAGAGCATTGGCCGATTTCTGTCTCCCTCTTCCAAGGCCAAAGTTTACCCAAATAATTACGAAAGGGACTTGTCTCCAGCCTGGGGTCTGGCCTTTAGAAGCTGCAAGAGTCTGGGAAAAAGAGATACAAATTTGAAACTGTCAATTGTTCACAAAGAGAGATGAGAGGCTTGTCTGCTTTTCTCCTTCCACAGGCCAACTCAATTAATTATACCCAAAGAGCTTCTCCATCTAGCTTCTTTTTTCCTGGATGGGCTGACTTACTGTAGAGACTGTAGCTTCTATTTCCCTGGGCTTTCTTTTTTTGTGACGTTTCTCATTGGATCAAAACAAAACACTGAACTCTGGATACAAAAATCATTGCCATAATTGTTGTATATGAACCAAAGATGCGATGACCTGTCCTCTCACGAAGCTGAAACCAGAAACAAGTTGTAAAAAACTTCTCTGTTAACACCAGCATCTTCAAAACCTAGTTTTAAACTCAGCCCTGTTTCCCCCAAATAAATGTGGTCAATTTCTACTTTATTTAGTGGGCCTTTAAAGGGAACACTCTTACTTGCAGAGTACACTAGGCAACCTGTCATGGTCTTGAAGTATGCAAAAACACTATGACCATAAAAGCAGTACTTCCTAATTTTATTCTCATGTCTTCTATCGTCAGCTCAGATCTTCCACCATAACAAAAGCATACTTCTCAGAATGCGGCAGATGCCTGAAATTGTCCTTCAGAAGTACTAAAGCAATTACAACCACCACCAGAAGTCTCACCCAGAGAAATTTTAATATATGAGCTGCCATGTTGAGAACAATGTATTTTAGGCTAAAATACCACCTCAACCTGGGACACATGCAAGCATGACTCTGTTCTACAGCCCAAGAGCAGGAGAAAGGCCAGAAAGGTTGACAGCAATTAGAAGATCCCCTCACCACATATACTACCTATTTATGCTCTAAAATGTGGTGTTTGTATTTTCTACACATTTGCAAGGAGTTACCCACAGCACCTCATCTCCCCTGAAGACAAGCTGTTTATCTGGAAGTAGCAACAGTGGTCACAACTAAAGATGACGTAAAGTCTCAACCCAGCAGTCGCTGGAGAAGTATGGGATTACTCCAATCACTTCCTTACAGAGAAATATTCCTTTAGCTAGTCTCTGTTCAGGTGAGAGTGATAAAATTTTTATAGAACAAAGAAAGCTAAGTTTAAGAAGTAATATCTTTTATATGGGGAGTGTTTTCTAGAAGAGAACTTATAACTTAGCTGAAAATTATGTGTTTAACAAAACCTGCCCGTTATACAAAAATCTATCCAGATCAACTCCAACTCACGCTTCCATTAAAATATTCAACTTTGCACCTCCTTAGCACCTTAATCTTTATTAATCTATACCACCACCCTATGTGTTCAGAAGTTTATTACCATTCATATTACCAGTGATTATATCATTTTAATATTAAAACATCAAATCCTTGACTTCTGCTTGCTTTCAGAAAGGAGATAAAATTTGTTTTGGCATGCAAGGGTTTTGGAGCAGGCAATACAGGATTCCCTTTAGAAGTGTTCTTTTCACATACACATTCCTCCTGATTTGCATGGAAAAAAAGACAATACAGTAAAGACCTGCTGCCAGATATTACCACCACATGCGAGTGGTGCAATTGATTTATGTCATGGAGGGTATATCAAGCATAATTTATGTTGCAAAAAATTTCTAAATATCAGCTAATCCATGGTTAACTACTCCATTTTAGTTCATAGCAAATGTAAAATAAAAATGTTTTGGAGATTTAAGCTAATGCATTTTAGCTCATGTTTGCTGTACTTGGAGCAGGTTCAAGGTCTTTTTCAGCATCTCAGCTGACACAGTAACTCATTAAGCTGAAACAGCTCACATACCGCTTGAATCCTAAATCACAGACTATAAAGAAGAGATCTCAATAGAAGGGTAACAGTCCGACACTAAACTCCTCTTTCTCAGAAAAAAACAAAAATAAATATATGTATTACCTTGTCTGCACAGTTTGCATGCCTGTCAGATATTTATAGATTATACAAGTGTACAGATACTACATGAAATTCATGCAGGGTTTTTTTACTTGTTTTTGTTTTAAAACACCTTCATCTTTTGTAAATTCTTACATGGGGATGTTTATAGGAATTAGTATTCATTAAACTGAGCCACTGAAGTTTCCTACCTGACCAACAGATTTCTGTCTTCTAAGTGTGAGTTTGAAGAAAAAAAAAAGCTGACTTTTGCCCAAAGTATTTATCAGACACGAGTTTTCTGTGATAGGCTGAAGGATGCACTTCATAAAGGTGTAAGAATAATGCCACTTGTCCAAATTTATAGTTACCTGGGATTAATTTACATATGTTGATTTTGCAATACTCCTGTCACTTAGGCTGCAGAACACTTTAGTTCTCACTGGCTCATCCTCATAAAGGGACTTCCCACTGTATGTCACACAGCCTTAGAAAATGCAAACGTTCTTAACCAGGACATGACTATTAAACAAACAAAAAAGTTTGCTTCTGAAAAAATTTTCCATGAAAGAAGAAAGTGCTCATCAAAACAGTCTTAGTGCATTCATGTTTATTCAACTAAAATTAACATGCATAATTAATCATCCATTTTACTAAGAAATGTATTCTTAACTTACAGCATTAGTATATAATAATGTGCGCTTCTGGTACGTAAGATTCAGAGAGCTTGACATTGCTTGTAATTCTACAAAGCAATTTAAGTTGTATATTGACATTTGTGACAAATATACTAGTGCATATGTAATAAATGCACACATTGTATTATCATATTTCTTCCTTCTTTTCTAACTTCTTATCTGTTTACTTAGGAAGTTTCTATCATCATTTAAATAAATGGTTCTTACTTGGTTGTTGCCTAGATCATGAAAAAAATTACTGTGTTATTCACTTGTTATTTATATGAGGAGGAGGCAGAGTAGGAACTTCAGACTTAAGTAAGCTGGGAAAGAGCATGAGGAACAGATCTGAAGTAGCAACTGGACCCAGAGACAGGCAATGAACATCCAGTGATGCAACAATGAGAACAGGAAGAGAAAATTAAAGGGGCAGCCCAATGGATAGCTGCCAAGTATGAAAATTCAGCAAGATTCCAATTTCAACACATCAACAATAAAAAAGGAAGTTAAGGCTACACCCATTTTATTTATGACAAGCAGAGCTAAGCAAGATCCTATATTCCACTACCTATTCTGTGACATTAAACTCATGATGGTCTCAGGCTCCTACGTGAAGATTTAAAGGAATTTACACGGCTCTATATGCCTGTTTTGGTTAAAAATGGATAAGGAGATAAACTGATGACTCTTGCACAGGCAGGGATGGGAAGGAGACAGCTAATCATGGCACAAGCGAACAAGTGAATCTGTAAGATTAAAGGAGGACCTCAAGGTACAAGACTCCCGACATTTTGAAGCAGGGACCCTGCCAAAGCTGAAGACACTCACAGGAACCTGGATGGAGATGACACAAGTAATTCCCAAAAGAGCAGGAAATGTCATGAAGACCCAGAGTGATGGCTGAGTTAGGTAAGGTGACAGAAGAAGGTAGTGTCAAATTCTATTCACAGAAACAATAAATGCACAGCTAGAGAATGAGGACTGACTAGGACTTGTGCCAAGAAAGACCAAAGAGTTACAGCTGATTCATGTTCAATCTGCAATTCACATCACAACACTGAAGAAAATATGAAGTGTTATAATTTTGTGAGAGTACTACATGGATATTTATAGAGATTCACCCATTTTTCTTAAGAATCAAGCTCATGTCTTGGTTATTGTTTTCAGTACCACAGTTCAGAAAAAAGGCAGAACTATTAGAGAAGGTCTAGAAGAGAAGGAAACAAAAATGACAATAGGTATAAGAAATGCATCCAAATACTTGGAAAGAATTTGGACTGTTTCGTTTAGATCTGAGACAAGTCTTATGACACACACTCTTCGAGCATGCAACACTTCATCTGAGATAAAAGGAATGAAGTGTACTATAATTTCCACAGCAGAGAGCACAAGGAGTACAAGACTTAACCTGAATCAAGGATTTAGGCAAGACATTAGGATCCCAATAGTAAGAAAGTGAAGCACCAAAACAAATTACTCCATAAACCTTCCAGAGTCTCTAGAACAGAATGGTTTGTAAGAAATGTTATATAAACATCACTTTGGGAGGTTTTAGGTGCAGTTAAGTCTAAAGTATACCTCATTGCAAAGGACTGACCAAATGACTTTCAAAACCTATGCAAAGGCTCAAACTCCAAGAATAGGAAGATATAAAAAGCCAGAGGCAATGAAGTTTACAATCCTCGAAATCGCTGTGTATGGTATTTAATAGTTCCATTGGACTATGACCTTATAAAAGGGCTTGAAATCTTTTGTTTTGGCTATGGAATGTGCAATTGCAAAGACTAATAATTCAGTTTTAGTGAAAAATAACTTGGAGTTTTCAAAACAAGGGAGGGAGAGAATTTGTCTTGACAGATGTTTCATTTGAAGACAATACAACTACTAAAATACATGTCTTCTCTTCATTCTGCTGCTTCCTTTAGCCCTGGGTTCTGCAAGTTCCTCCAATAAGAGGAAAATGAACACATGCTCAGCAATGCAGCAGCTCTGTTGGGCAGACATAGATGAAAACACATCAAATTACTTCCAAAATGAAAAGGTTTCTAGAGAAATCAATAAAGTGAAAATATTGGAAAGTACTACTAAACTTCTTTTCATTTGGTTTAAGTGCAAGGCCTAGGATTTACTCCACTAAGTGGAACATACAAATGATCTTAGATTAAAAGGTGGGCATCTGTACATTGCAAGACTAATGCTTAAACACCTTCTGCAACAGATTGCAGGAAGGAAAAAAACATCCAAAATACTAAAACCACCTTTGCAAAGGATCAGATAAAGTATGCATCACTCTTGATGTGAAAAACCTGCACTTGCAGGTGCTTACACATGCCATTTTGAACAGCAAAAAAGGCAAACATCATGAGCAACACTGTGCAAGTCAGTCTTTGCTTTAAAGATGGAGCAGATTTTATGTGAACTCATTAATATTTTTGCAGCTGCTGAAATGTCACATTCACTAATAAGGAAAATCAGGTTTCCTTATACTTTCTACCATACAGGACGCAGCTCTCAAACAGCTTATGACCACTGCCACTTTTGGAAGAGCCAGTGCACAATCCAGGCTAATTTCTGGCTGCTAAGCTATACATAAACATTTTTATTTTACCACTTAACTAAGAAAGCATTTCAAAGAAATTTAGTCAGTCAAGCTTGCAGAACACACCTGATGTACTTTTATGTGAGGAATTGTATTACAATGCCTCTGTAAATCGCTGGAGGTCTTCTGTGGCATAAAAGACAGCTCTGATATTTATCTGACTCTCATTCCCAGTTTGGATGCTTTACCTTGTCAGGACAGCAAAGCTCAGTGACTCACAGCATTGTACATTCCAAACGCACAGAGGTAGTTAAGCAGTAAGGAACAGTAAGAGTAAATTATAATTAATTAGTGTAACTATACCTATCTGGGATAATAAAGGGAGTCACATTTGAAAGACAAGATACTGTCAGCAACTCAGCAGAGTCAGTGAGAACAGCTAATATGTGTTCTTTGCAGAAGGGAGCACTGATGGTTGAAGCCATCACTGCTGAATGTGTTTTCTATCTGTGCCCACCGTTCCATTCTCTTCTCACAAGTCACCTGCTCTCTATCAAGATACTCCTTTACATGACAGTACTGTCTAACATAGGGCCCTGAAACTGGTCCATTTTAAGTGTACTGCATTTTTTAATCCACAATCCAAATAATTACAGGCAAGCAGGTTACAACAGAAGAACTGCAGGTTTCCTCCAGAATCTTTCATTAGATCTCTACAGGGTCCTGAGGGAGCTCTATGATCACAGTGGTTCAGACTTTTGTTCTGCTGCACGTGTTTACTTCTTGCCCTGTAAATTCTTCAATATGAAGCAAAGTGAGCCAAGATGCCCTTACCTCGTAACGTGTTTTCAGTCCAAAACGGCAGCGGCTGGCAAAAGGTTCTCATCTTTGTTGCCAGTGAGGATCTGACCAGACACTAAATATGTTTTTTAAAAAAAAAATCTATTTGCCTAGAGCAATTGGTGCTTCCCGACTACTGACTTGTATTGCTCTGTAACTGTAAGGAATCTGGGTTTGCCTTCAGCCCTCCAGAAAAGAGGAGAGAATCTTGAAGTGTACCTTGGAACGTACAACAAGACCTACTCTTTTCAATTTGACCACCAGTCATGGGTAATGTAGGCTCTGCAGGCTTGATTCATATCCCTTGTCACTTCGTATCTTCAGTAAGGTTGCACAGCACAGTAAGTGACAGCAAAACTAAACACTTCTATTAATGGGATTGCTATTAAATCTTATTAAACACAGACTCCAAGAAAATCCAGCTTACTATCCCACTGCCATAGCAGATCTTCAGTACCAGAGACTATGAAACAGTGGTAAGCTTGTAGAAAACAGTCTCCATTTCCTCAATGGCAGTTTTCTGATATTGAAAATTAAATATATGGCACGGGGCTTGTGTGTGTTTTCCTTCCAAGGAAGTGAAAAGAAGAAGAAAAATCATACAAGAAACCCCAAACCACCTCCCACAACTTAATGCACAGATAATACAACAACCTATAATGTAGTCAGGGCATTTTATACAGGGTTGCTAGTAATACCAAGAATTAAAATGCAGTTTTCATTATCTGAGATGCTGAGAATAAACTTATCTCTAATTTACAAAAAGTTAAAACAGTGTTTATGTCAGAGTTCTAGAGACAGAAGCACAATTTTACAATTGATAAGGAGATCTTACTAAACTTCTTTACAATGGTGCCACCATAGTCAGACCAATATTAGCAAAACAGACATAAAAAAAATCCTAAATAATTATGTTAAAAAATGCTAAATAATTACATTCATTTAATAAAATCTGCATAGATGTGCTAAATATATGGCCAAAGGATGAATATACGATTAAAATAGTCTACTTCTACATTTAGAATTGTGTAATGCAACTGTAATATTAGGAAACTCAGATTTTACAGAAGTCAATCCCACTACAAAAAATCGTTTTACTTTTTTTTCAGGTTATTTACCACATTTATTTGCAGAACACATTTAACAATTTTTCTCCTCATAAAAATAACTATGCACTTAAGGAAAGAAATAAAACCTGCAAGGCTCAGAAAAATGCAGGCTGTGGGACCTCCTGTATCAACTAAAAATTGTTTAAAAGTAGGAATACTTATTGTTCATTTCACACACAAAATGCCTAGTCTTTTACTACAAAATTCACATGTAACCTCTCACTTCTCCCTTTGGGAAAGTCATCCCTATCAAGAAGAAGCTACTCTTAAGCATATTAAGCTTTAGCATATTAAGACAGACATTGACAGACTCTTCTCCAATTTTATTTTATTTTGATTAAAGACTACCCAGCTTTTGCCCTAAATTATTTACTGCACAACCCCAAAATAAATCCTAGATATGGGGAAAAAAGGAGGAGAAAAAAAATAAAAAGGAAAACCCAGTCATCTACCCTCTGATTAGTACATACATTCATGTAAGCATAATGCTTAAGGATAGCTCAATTTAAAAAAAAAAAAAGCCACCCAAAAACAAACAAAAAACCACCCCACAAACACTTACATAAGGAAAGAAATATGTAATAACCTAAAAAGTGGCAAGTAAGAATTATCAGCAGATTAACAGTCATTTCACAGGCAAAGTTTTAGTTTCTTTGCCTTTAAACTAAACTTGTGAAGAGGAAAAATACCTACTGGTGTCTGCCTGGCTGCCCACGCTGATGTATCTGTCATTTCCAGGGAGGGCTGTTTGGTAGTAAGTTGCCTCCTCTAGCTGGGGAACCTTGGCATTCTTCGCAGTGAGGAAAGCCACAGCCAGCTCCAGATTACCATTGCTGTCCTTTAAGCACCAAAAAAGCAAGAAGTGAGAGTCCCCTCACCCTTTTTTAATTTTTCTTAAAACAAAGGACATCAAAAACAACTTCAAATCAATGACACACTGTACTGTCAGGCAAAATACTGACTTAGAAAAGAAAGTTTCCAAACTGGACATGTTCTTCATATATCACTATTTTTAACCAGAATGAAGATAAAACATCTTATAAAAATTTACTTTGGTAGAGTTCTACTTATTTCAGAACAAAAATTAAAGGTCTCATAGTCTCAAAAAACATAACCAGCACATTCACAGACTTCAACAGGAATCATATGAGCTCTTCTGAAAATCTACCATTTCCTTTTTAAAGCCAGAAATCTTGGAATCTTGACTTTTGAAAAGCAGTTGTGCACACAATTTATGCTCAATCTGAAGCAACAACTGTCTCTCTCTCTTGAGATATATATATATATATATGATTTAAATTACTAAATCCTCATTTACCATGCATAAATGGCTAAAAAGTTCTGCTTTAGGGAGACCAGATTTTTTAAAAATGTTATATATATAGGGAAACAGAGCACAGAGAGACCTGCCATTCTTTACGAGCATCAAAAGAACTCTTCTGGGCTGTGAAAAAATTTACAATGGTTGAAAAAATAGTAAAACAACACCAAATTCACAAAGGGTGGTAAATTCAAGCAGACTTCGTTCTACATACTAAGCAGTGCCTGTGAATGACAGAAAAAAACTATACCTTGACAAGAAAGCAATACAATTCTTCAGGAGGTGACCAGTTGTTGTAGCATCAATGTATCTCAAAACACTTTAGACAAAGATTAAAGGCAAGTCACAACATCCCTATCTTTTTGTCTTTGATCACCTGATTAATTATAACATCAGCATCAAAAGAGATCAAGGTTCCTTCTACAGTGAACAAGCCCTCATTATTAGCTATTTTTTCCCCCTTGAAATACATTCAAACTGGGAATGGGAAGAATGGAAGGAAAGACAAGAGTAAGAAGGGGTGGGATTTATGGCTTTCACAGGCAGTTAAGAAGTATTAAAATACATTCAGCTACAAGTCAGACACAGTCATCTTACCTTCAGAGCCTGCTGCAGTACCTGGATGTCATTGATACCAGTGATCTCCCTCAGCTGATTTAAAAAGGTCTGCTGGTGCTAAAACAAAAACAGATCATCAAAATAATTTAATAGCCAAATAACAGCAAAACTAATTACTTGAAAGAGTACACTTCTCTACAAAAATTAGAAGTATCTCCATATGAGGCTTATGCACCAAAAAGGGACAGAATCTTTGTTACTCAAGTTTTTGTTAGTTTCTGCAACTTGGGCACTTTTAATTCCCAAACGTAATGGGTTTGTTTCCTTGGTTTTTGAGTTTCAGTGTTTCTTGGTTTTTTTAAACAGTAAAATGGATGATGGGTGAGCTTATGCAACATAGGTTTAAGAAGCCCACATAAAGCTACAATTGACTTTTCTAAACAAATGAAACTCCACAACTTGGTCTTTGAAGGCAACAGGGGGAGAAGTAGACGACTGAACTCCAACCAAAACAAATTTCTTCAACTCCCAATTATTTTCAACGCCTCTATTTTCTTAACATTCAGAACTCCCAGCCATTCCAACCTCAAAAACAAGAAATTCATCTTTATTGATCACTGAGGTGTTTTTAGAAAAATATTATAAAAATGTCCACACAAAGTTTCTCGAGACTGAAGCAGAACTGCAGGAACCCATCTCAACTGCCTTCCAAGGCCCTTGAATCCAACTCTCCCAAATCACAACATGGGTCAGCATCCATAAGTGAGTTTAAAGTAATGCTTGGAATTGGAAAAGAATAAGAGGTTCTGGTTCTCTTAAATATTCACTCCATAAGAATTTTGAGGCTTGGTTTTGTTTTGCTTATTTAAATAAAAATCTGGTCCCACCCCTGTTTAAAGCCAAGAGATGATTCACTCTGCTCATGCTCTGATATCACATCACAGAAGCAAAAAGCAAGGATAAGGCTGGAACAATCTTTGAACTGCTGTTAACCATTAAAATCATCTTAACCATTAAAACCATCAAAACACAGAGGACTGATCAGTGTTCCGTACTAACAAATTCAATTGTTTCTTTGGCAGATGGGAAAAGGAGAAAAGCTTGGTGGTATTTGCAAGTGGTTTTTCTTTTTTATTCTTTGCCTACCACATCCTGAACTCAAAACAATAATTTCTTCTATTAAAGAGAAGATTTTTGTAAAGTACAGGGTTTTATACAGACAAAAAGCATATTTCCTATCGAGACAAATAAACATTCTCCTGCTACTCTCCAAATTCAATTTAAAATAACTATAATTGTCTTGAGGCTACTTCTAAAATACTTATCTTTAAAACTAATTATTTGGAATCAGATATTCAAATACCCTTATACTCTCTCCTTATCACAGCTTTGTATAGAGCAGGAAATTAAGAGCTGGATGAATGCTGAATTCCCCAGTGTGAAATTAACCTGGCAGGCACTACTTCATGCCCTAATAAGTTGAAATAGAAGGCAAATAATTCAGGATGTTTATGAATTACATACGCAATCTTCCCTTCATTTATGATCCTAAGGGACACTCCTAACAGTTCAATTTGCCTTTTTTTTTTCTTTTCCTTTTAAAACCCCTGCTGTTGGGACAAGAAAAGTGAAGTGATGCAGGAAAACAAACTCCCACTCTGTCCCCAACCCCCACCCCCTTGTTTGTTTACTCTGTGTATTTCATAGCACTGCAAAAGCCATAACTTGTTTCCCTTTGAAGTTGCTTTCCTGTCCCTAAATTTGGCAAGAAGGAAAGAAAAGAAATAGAGTATTTGGGGAAAATACTTATAACAGCATTAAAATTGGCAAGAGCAATTCAAGGGCATGGCAGTAAAGTGGATTTCTTTTTTTTATTTACCAGCAATGTGATGGTTAACAAAACAGAAAATAGTTTCACTATAAGTTATTATAACAACAAATGATAACAGATTTCTGTATCTTCCAAAATATATACAACACTTGGACATGCTGACTGGAGGATACTCATTGTTCACACGGATTGGAAAAAGACAGAAGAGACAGTTTACCAACAAACAATCTCTTAGCATTTCAAAATATTGGCTGTTAATTTATGAGCACAGCTGTGACTTATAAACTAGACATCCGTAGTTTATATCCACAGTTTGGTATTCCAGTGTCAAGCTATGGTCCAAGGCCCCCTTCCCAAGGACATACACATTTAACAGATCAGAAGTGGGCCCAGAGATGGTCCTTTCTCATCAAGAGATGATTTAAGCACCCAATTACACTTTTTTTTAAGGTCAACAGTTCAAGGCACTCTACTCCAAAATTTCTAATTGATAATTAAGTAAACAACATGAAGAACTCATAAGCACTCTAATTAAAAGTGACAGAAATTGAGAGAAAAATTAACAGTTATCCTGAATACCTCAAACGGATCTGAACAGCTTTGAGGCATTTGTCTAGTTTAGACATCCCTGTTTTTTCACGTAAATGTGGACAAGTCTCCACTAATATCTAACTGACTTATTTCAAAGCACGCAGAAGTTAAAGAAAGGTAACACACTTCCCTTTCTGGAAGGAGTATAATTTAAATTATTTCTACCTGACCAACATGTTCTCTTAATACCGGCTAATAGATCAACAGGTCTTAAAAAACGGTTGTGAAACTGCACGAGGCAGCTGAAACCTCCTTTACGCACCTTCCGACCGGTGGCCTCCTCACACACAAAATCACCATCTCAGGTCATCCTCTCGAATCTGACATAACTGCAACACCTTTACCGTGTACAGACCTTTCCTGCAACTGGATGGTTAACTTGCCATTATTCTCCTTCTCTGCTATATTGACAATATGTTATCACCCATGAAACTCTGTTAACACAGTTAACTATTTTTTTCATTACAAATGACAGAGCAGGCAACTTTCAAACCCTTTCCTCATTCACTATCAGGGGACAAGATTCAATTTTCCTTTTGCTTTTCTTTTCACTTAAGAAGTTTATGAAACACAATTGCACTCATATTCAGAGAACTCTTTATTAATTCTTGATGTGACTTTAATTTAGTGCATCTGCACTACTCTGAAAAAGTCAAAATGGGAAAAGTTTGTTTTGAGTAATAGTCCTTTAGCACAGGTTATTGAGGCATATAGGAAATTTATTTTACTATTACCCATGACTGAGGCATATAGACCCTCAAATATCCAAAAACACTTCCATAGATACTCTAAAAATTACAATCTTAATTCACTCAAAGGCTTACCAAAAAATTCCCGAAAGAGCTCACCCTACACTAAAATGAAGATTAAAAAAATAAGGCAGCAGACAAGTATTTACAAGTGTACGAAGTATCTACACTAATGTATGCTAATTAAATCAGGTCAGTGAGAGAAGATTCAGATCACAACTCGCAGTTCTAACACAAATAAGCTGCCGTATTTAACACGGCTCTTTCCTGACTCCTTATTTTTTCCAATCTTGCATCAGTAAAGGTTCAAATTATGAATTATAACTCACTTTATTCAGTTTTATAAGCAGTTTCCCTCTTCAAATGCAGATCCAAAAAGATCATTCCAACAGAACCAGGTACAACAACTGGTGCTAAGAAAGCACACAGTTTCAAATTTTCCTGTATCCACTTCTGTTTGCCACCCTTTCCTCAAATTTATGTGACAGATCCCATAGTTTTTCTACAGCAGAGATCCTCCAGTTTAGTGAGTCAAGACTCCACGTGTATCTGCAGTATTATGATATACGTGTGCACACACACACATATGCTATATAACTTGAATAGCATTTGACTCAACTCTAAAAAGCCTCCGGGACCTGATCTACATCACCAGGCCATGCTGGTACAGCTGCTACAGGGTAACCCAAATCCTTGGCCAGACAAAGGAGATGGTTCACTGATGCTATGGCTACCCTGAGATCCAGCTGCTCACACCCCTCAGTCCCACCACATCACACAGCGGTCTGTTCCCTGGGGATTTTATGTACAAGCTATTCCCAGCCTTTTCCCTTTCTCTGGCTCTCCGAGGTATGCAGTATGTATCTTCAGGCTTTCAGCTCTTGGAAGATTTTAACTAACAGGAAATTCTCCCATTTTCCTGGATGGAAGCCAAATTTATGTATTAGGAATGCATGTCCTTGTTTCCAATTCTCTCCTTTTTCAGCCATCCCTCCCTTGCTCTCAGGAAATGCCCAATTAAGATTATCTGGTTTATAACCTCACACAATAGCATATTCAGTAGCTGTGCCAGCACCAGTGAAGCGGAAAAGGACATACACTAGTATCTGCTTAGCAAGATACTGTGCCCAAATTAGTTCCATGATAGTACTGTAAACTCTGATAACTTCCCAAAATCAGAACAAAAAGCTGAATTACACAAATACTTTTTGGACAAGGCAAATCTCATAAACTGACTAACTGAATTATACTGCAGATAAATTTGGGGGGAATATTAGTCACCTTTTGATCCATTTATTTTCTCATCTCTCTGTCTTCTGAAGAAGCACATATAAGCTTTGGCTTTATTTACGGTAACATCCAAATATTTGTGTTTGCAACACAAGCACTTACAAACTTAAAAGATAAAACAACCCTCTTCTGTTTTGAAGCACAGAAACAGCTGTGTGTGTAATAATGAATGAGATGGTCCAACCATTACCAGGAGTAAACGGGACCTACGGCCTCACTATGCAGTTCACATTCCAATAGTATATAAATAAAATGTACTAGGGCCACCACGTTGATTAGAGGGATAGAGCACCTCTCCTATGAGGAAAGGCTGAGAGAATTGGAATTGTTCAGCCTGGAGAAGTCTCTGGGGTGAATTAATTGCAGCCTTCCACTACCTGAAGGGAGCTAACAAGAAAGATGAAGAGATTATTTACAAGGGCCTGGAATAATAGGACAAGGGGAAATGGCTTGAGATTGGAAGAGTAGGTTTAGACAAGGTATTAGGAGGAAATTCTTCCCTGTGAGGGTGGTGAGGCACTGGAACAGGTTGCCCAGAGAAGTTCTGGCCGCCCAGTCCCTCAAAGTGCTTAAGGCCAGGTTGGATGGCACTTGGAGCAACTTGATCTAGTGAAAGATGACCCTGCCCATGGCAGGGGGTTGCAACGAGATGATCTTTATGGTCCCTCCCCAATCCAGGCCATTCTGTGATTCTCAAGGGATGAATACTTGTATTAGAGACAAAAAGAGGGAGGGGAGAAAACACAAACACTGTGAACAGCATCTCGACTCAGTCTCTCTACACAAATCCTGCTTTACTTTCTGTTGCAACACCAATTTGTAAGAGCTATTTGTTGAAGGAAAACTCAAATGACATTGCACAACATATTTTACATTAAAGACAATTTTAATGTATCCTGAGCTGCCGAGGACCTGACAATGGTACTGCTTGCAGACAAGTAGCTAACAACCTGGTTTCCTCCTATGATGCTGCTGTAATGAGAAGAACACTGAGAGCTCAGAGGAATGTAATCCTCTATAAAAAGGCTTTACATTTCTGCTACAAACAAATAAACAAAAAATATTTAACATACAAAGGACAAGCATACTAAAGCCCCTCAATTATTACTGTGAATGTCATTTTCTGCCACATTAATCATATCTCCCAGGAATAGTTAAAAGGCCCACAGGCACTGCTGAGCATTATGGCTTCCAGCGACACAGATACATTAACCATCTTCTAAATAAGCTGTTGGTCAAGTTCCAAATAGGCAAATAAAAATTAACTCCTTCCATGAAGACACTAACTTGAATCACAGGGAAAACACTCTGTCAACTCCAGAAGGCTTTGTTGCACGTCTTGCTCTTACCAGCTCTGTCCTCAAGATATGTCTCTGTGTACGTGAATAATAAAAAGTGGGTATATGTAGACATGTATTTTTTAAAGCAGTGTTTTGCCAGTGCAAAGACCAAGTTAAATCTCTGCACTGACATAGGGTGTTCATTTTTCCAGTACCTCCTAAAGCACAACCGAATTAGGTTCCATTGCCCGGCATTTGCTAACTGGGTTTCCTTTTATTCAGGTATGAAAAGCAAAACCTCTTACATGACATTGTATCCTCTAAGAAAGTAGGTAAAGATATATTTTTATACACACACAAATGCAAAATACACTTCAGCTTTGGCTCAGACAAAAATCACCTGTGGAGAACAAAGGACATGCACAGAGACAGCAGATTTTCAGTCCAGGACTGCTCTGCACAGGCTGCCAAAACCTGCCAATTACAGCAGCAGCTTGTACAAAGTGCAGCTGGACTGAGAGCAAAAACTTTCTTCAAGGAGGCAAAAGGACACACTGCATGGCAGGAACTTTCAGCCAACCACAGCCTAACCCAAATAAAAGTTTAAAGGGGAAAAGGCTTGAGTGCATTACTTAGGTGCACATAGTCCTCCCTTAAAAATTAAATGAGCGATTCTACTTAATCATAGCTTTATACAACCTATATTCATCCTAAGACAACAATCAGAATACTCTTACATCTCTATGATTTCCATGAACAATAATAATCTGTACTACTTCAACTGAAAATGCTTGAACAAGTGACTTTTCAATGAATTTCAGTATTTGATATTAAGGATTCTACACAACAGAAGATCATGCATTCATGTAAACACTCACTATTCTGAGCTCCACATGTGGCCAAAAAATCCTCATTTACTCTAAACATATAATCCTTGAATTTATCTTTATTCAAGCTAATATTTAAAGTTTTTGAAATGAGATTTTTAAGAGAGGCATGAGGAGTTTGGTCTGTATTCTCTCACACTAAATATAAGGGAAACACACCCACCTCAGACAGTTATACACATTTACAAAGTAACACCCAGAAGTTAAACGTGAACCAAATCATCGTCTGCATGGGAAATACTCTTGCAATGAGCAGAAGAACCTGTCAGTTCACAGGGGAAATATTAAAATTAGTCTATGAACTGATTTATGAACACAGTTGCTCGAGTGGAGAAGCACAAGAAGAATTGCTTGGTTCCACATTTCTAGCTCTTACTGATAGCTACTCCTAAATGAGCTGCATTTACATGATGATAATCAAGAAAGGATAGCAGCCTTACTATTTACTGAAAACATAAAAGGTGTCAGAAATACAAAATTACTGAGAATTTTGACGTCTGTGTGTTTTAAATTACCATCATGATTTCTCACACCCTGCTCAGCACAACAGTGAGCTTCCCAATAGTAATAACAGCAGATCTGAAATTAACTAACTACTGTAAAACCAATGAGATTCTGAGTTTCATTCAGCTAGATGCAAGTTAAACTTAGGTTGCAGTCACTGAAACTGCCATGGGAAAATTTGCTTCACAAAAATTCCCTTTGATTCTTACATATTTCAGTAACTGTGACAGTAATTAGCAAAAATATCCCAGCTGCAATTCAAATCTGCTGGCTGATTAGTTACTAGTGGCAGGAGGAGGGGGTCTTTGAAAGCACCAGCACGTTATCTGTAAACTACATATAAAATTCAGAAGGGTTCCTCCAAGAGCCCTCCCATGGACAACAGCTGGGCAGTGCCACGGCACCAGTGGCACTCCAGTCCCGGTTCACACCCCCGTCCCATCTCAACGCATTCGGATCCCAGCACCAAGAGACCTGTCAACAGCACACAGGAGCCATCAAATTAAAAGCAGTGGGCTCAATGATCATCAACATTATACAAACAGAAAGGAGAAGGAGGCTGGAGGATGACATATACAGCAAACTCTATGTGTATATAAATATACACATACAGAATTACGAAATGGTTGGGGCTGAAAAGGACCTCTGGAGATCATATAATGCAAGCCCACTGTTAAAGCAGGATACATATACAAACATTTTTTCCAATCACTCCTGGCTACTTTCTGTTGTAAAAATTCACTTCTTAATGTTTTTTCTTCTGTTCACCAACAATTACCACTGCAACTAAACATTAAATTTTAGTGTCTGCCCAGGTAGCACCATCGAGACGCAAGCTTCCTCCTCATAGGAGAGTATTGACCAGGGTATAATTTTACTGTAGCCACTATTAAAAATGTCCAGTCTTGTCTTTTGAAGGTCTAAAGCAATGCTGCTATAAGATCCACATTTTAACTCCATGCTTTGAGATATTTTCCTTTGCAACGCAATCACAGTTTAACCCATCAGGCCAAACACAAGCTATTCTGGCTCACTTTGAGGCTCTTCATCGTCCTTTCACCATCCATTTAAAATGTCACTGTGAGGTTAAGGCCTACCTCTCAATTCAAGAGAACAGTCTCACAAGCCCATCCAAATGTTTAGCATATTTAAGGGGTCGCTTTTCTCCAAAAAGCCGTCATGATACCCTCACCCTGCTCTGCACAATACAGAAAAGCTCCCAAGGAAACAACACTAAGCTAGCCCATTCCTTCTCCTCACTCTGACACTGTAGTAACAAGGATAACAACCACAGGAGCCAACAAACCCACTCTGCAAAATTCCAAGTGTCTCAGATCAGTGGGATCCCAGTCTCTGCAATGCTTACAAACAATAGCAGTTAAAGGGGCTGTCAGATCACAAGCTGCTTCTGACGAGTCAGCTCTTCTTCTCAGGCTGCAGCTCCTGCCAGCGCTGGTGTTGCCAGATGCCACCCGCCACTCCTCCCTTTGGAGCCAGCACCACAGCCTGAACCTCCGGCACTCCAGCCCAGGCTCTCAATAAACCAGCAGAGTTGCTCTATGTGTTCATTAATTTCCTGCTGCCCTAGTGAGAGCCAGGAGTGGGACAAGGGAGAGGACAAGCCAAAGGCTGCACCTATTTCCACTGGATTGAAGTGCTGTGGAGCAGCAGCCTAATGAGAATGAGTTGTTTCTCTACCATTATTTTACATCCTACTTTTATCCAGTGAGAGAAACCAAGGGGGATAAAATCCTCCTGCAGTCCTTATCCTACTTAGGCACTATTGCAGAAAACTTACTCCAACAGGAGATGAATTCAAAATTCACACAGTGACAGGGATCGGGTGCTCCTGCTGTGCCTCATGGTTACACTTCACACAAATACACATGCACACTCAGGTCTGCTTCTGCACTTTCAGACTGAAATACTGTACACTGTTCTACACTCCCTGGTTTAACTGTGCACATCCAGAAGGGTTTAATTTACTGTAGCTGTGAATGGCACAGAAATCAAAGATCCCTCTTCACCTCAAACAACTTCGCTACATGCCGCAAGTAAGCAATACCAGGAAGATTTCACAAACAATTTCTCCACATAAAATACAGAATAGTACAGCCTGAAAATCTTAAAAAAAAAGTTAAATTACACTTTTTAGAGACAGGTCTGTATTACAAAGAGTCCACTGTTCAATAGAAGCGAAACATTTGGGCAAAGAGCTCAGCTGTCTGTTTTGAATAGGAAGGGAAAAAAAACCCAACTTAACAGAAAGCCTTTCAATAAAGGCTTTTCCGTTTGGTCCAATTAAAAAAAAAAAAATTACTAACATGATTTCCTAAAGAAACAGGCCCTGTGATCACAGAGTGTGCACATACCCAGGCACGTCTGCCCTCCTGTCTCTCGAAACCAACAGCCCTGACAGCCCAAGGCAGGCTGGCCTGACCCCAGGGATCCCCAAAATCCAGGCAGCACCCCTGGGCTTCCCAGCAGCTCAGGCAGGCGGTGTGTAGCTCCTGATGACATTGCCTGCTGTTGTCCACTCCTTGGGCCACAAGAAGTTAGATGTGACAACATGGGGGGCTTGGGAAGAAGAAGGGGGGGAGAGCACCTCCACTCCAATGCAGTGAGGTCTTCCAGAGGATAATTGACTCAATTGATCATCCCTGCTCCAGCTGTTAATCTAAGGTGCATTACAAGACGAAATTCCATCAGAAAAGTAATGCAATGTTATTTGCGGCATTCAGTATAATTATTTGATAGCTTATCCTGCCCCCCACTAATCATTTAAAGAGAAATCACGTGAAGAGACACACACATTTTCCTTGGGGAGCAGGGGGAAGATGGGCAGGGAGGGACACAGAACACTACTCACCAGAAGAACAGGATTACAGATAACATGAAATCACCTAAAATCCGGGGCAGTGTTTAACAGGTTGCCTGCAAGGTGACAGGCTTCCGACAGCAGTTCCAGCTTGTCAGGCAAGACAGCTTTTCCTGGGTCAAGCACCAGGGAGGTGCTGGCACGTGTCCCTGTGGAAAGGCCACTGCCACACGACGGACTGTGAAGGTCAGCAAGCAGCTTTCGCTTTCATTAGGTAATAACCTCCACGGATCCAGATGTCATTAGAATTGAAATGAACCTCAAACACAATAGAGACTAGAGTATTTAAAGATGTGGTGAGATTTGTACTGGGGATTAGCATATAATTTTACTAGCTCGCAATTAAAGAAATAGTAAATTCAGCATTGCACTCACAGAGGGTAAATGAAATTTTCTAGGCTGGTTTCTTTCCAGAAGAAAGAAAAAAAAAAAAAGAATGTTTAGAATCTTTGGAGGGTTTTAATGGACTTTGAATTACCTTACGTTGAAACGCACATTTGCCTCAGGTCCAGAAAGCTGAACGCATTATATTCTAATACACTTGGACATGGTTTCAAGAAAACTTATGACAACTTTGATTTATAACCACTATTTGCCATCATTTAGATCTGTCAGTCTTCCCTGTCTTGGTGGTGGTGTAGCAGTATTACTGACTTTCTACCATCAGCATATACCTAGCTGAAACTTCACAGGCTGACTTGAGTAAAGGTATGAAACACTCTTCTAAACAGTTCACATTTTTGGAAAATAATTTGAAACAAAAAATTTAAATTCTGTGCTTCCTTCCTAAAAAAAAGTAATTCTGTGCTGCCTTCCTACCATCAGCATTATGCCAACACGTTCCCCATCAAACAACAGAGATAATAAGCTCTGATAAAAAACTCCTCAACCCTTTCCTACTCAGTAAAGTCACAAAGCCCTCAGCACCTTCCCTGGCCCCTGACAGCACAGCACAGCCTGTGCACTACACACACTCTCACTCAGCACCAGCAGGAGGTGGCACATCTACCAGCCATCCTTAACCCAGCCCCGGAAAAAAACCTGCAGGGCAACACACCAAGATAGCAAGAGCTGGAACTGGTGATGATAGGGAAATCTGTCTTTACCACTAATAAAACCAGAGGTTACCCAGTAAACTAGCAGACTGTCCCCAAAAAGGCAGCCCAGTCAGCTTCAGGCAGGGGGACAACTGTGGCCCAGCCAGGGTTGTCACAAGAGACGCTCTGTGGCATTCAGCACCAAGTCCTGTAAAACACGTGCAAGACCAGAGGGAACTTTTAAAAGTGGCCAGTAAGCTGTTGGTTATGTTTTAATTTCCAAACAAGTAATGGAATAAAGACAGAGAAGTCTTAATTCTAGTTTCCCACTTTAAAAAAAAATAAAATTATAAGCTTAGATTTCTCAATTAAAAAAAAATTCCTATTAAGACCACCAAATAATTAAAAGCTTCTAATGTAAGAAAAGAGTAGAGTAGTGGT
This sequence comes from Sclerurus mexicanus, assembly GCA_013396755.1. Lineage (NCBI taxonomy): Eukaryota > Metazoa > Chordata > Aves > Passeriformes > Furnariidae > Sclerurus > Sclerurus mexicanus. Next base: position 601,591 of record VWZF01003716.1, on the reverse strand, counting down.
AAAGTCTCTAAATGAAAAGAACATGGTCCTCAAACAGCTGAGAAATTACATAATAGACAACAGCAGAATTTGAAGAAAATAGGAACGACAAATGGAAAAAATAGGTAATACTGAGAAGGGAAACCACAAGCAGTCTATAAAGCTATTTAACTTAAAAAAAAAATCATATTTACAAGCTTAAAAGCTTTATCTTGTATACTTTCCCATGATTCTGTACCAAAAATAAAGCAACAGTTAAAATATGAAAAGTACAGGAATGCTTTCGTATGTTTCAGTCATAACATAAGACTTCTGGGATCCAATAAAATACACCGGATTCAGTCCTCTAACAAGGCTATTTAGATCTAAAGGTTTTTTTCTACCTATGCACTTTTGGAAAGCGCTAGGAAAAAAAAAAAAAAGTACTTTTCCAACAGTTGTGGTTCCAGAAGAAATTTATTTTTCAAAGTAACTAATTTTCAGAAGAATGAAATGAAACCAAGGACAAAAAGAAAGTGGAGTAGAGGTCTTTTCCTGCCATCTCCTCTTCTGAAAAGAATGAGGAATGCCATGTGCTTGTGCATACCCAGCCTCTTCCAGCTTCTTTCTTCAAGGAACTCGCAAAGCATACACCTAAATGTAAATCAAGAGTATTTTCAACGGTACTATTTCCATGTGGCACCTTTTTTTCCTGGCTTTATTCTAGTAAAAGCACAGCAAAATTCAACTAAAGTTCTATTGACATTTAGAATAAATAATTTTTGGTTTGAGAGGAAGAATAGACATTTCAGCACAGGCATCTGACTTTCTTTTGTCATACAGCTAACACATAAACCAAATGTTTATTTACTATTCACCAAAAATAATAATCAGCATTAAATATAGCTACACAATTCACAATCTGGAAGTTTTACACCTCAGACTAAGACCCCAATGACAAGTGAACATCTTGTTTTCAAGGGAGCCGTCTGGATTTTGAGGTACAATATCCATCAAATGATAACATGACAATTGGTAGGAAGAAGCCAAAGAGGGATATAATTCCATTATATCACATGAATTTGTTTCCACAAATTCTGCCTAAACCACTATAAGATACAAGGGTCAATTAAATGTAAATAGCTACAGATAATGCCTTGAAAACACTAAAGCCTCTCTGACAAGCTTTTATTAAATACATTATTCTCTCTACATGTGCTTAATGTAAAGCTTAAAAATATGCTTATACATGATGGCTAAAAAGCTTTTACTCAAGAATATTTTAAGCACAATCTGCATTTGCTTGGTATCTAAACTTTGATAAGTTTTACTGTTGCCAATTAGGTGACAACAGAAACATCATAAAAGAAACACTGTGCAGGGTATAATTTTTTTCAGCAAGAATCCACCAGCTAAAATAATTCATAAACCAGCTATAAACAAAAGCATCATGTCAAAGCTGTGCATCTCAGAAGAAAACCTATTGGAATTTGCATACCAATATTTCTGCTGCTTTACATACACAAATCTGTGTCAGGTGATGTTTTCAAAGTTAACTTGGTCGCTCTCCAGCTTTCAAGCTGTTCCACATCGCATGTTCTTTTTTTTTTCACCTCTCCAATATTCTTGCTTTGGAGAGCTACCTTAAAACTGTGGACACTCAGTGGTGCTACTGCTCACAATAGTGCTGTTCCTGTTAAAGTCCCATCATCAAGTAACATCACATTTCAGGGAAACTCTCATGCTGATGGCTTTCAACAGAGTCTTGAATTTCATCCTTTATGAGAAAGAAAAGCTAATGACATTTACAAAAGAAGGAAAACTAAAAAACCTAACTGAGGAAAATTGCAAGATCTAAATAGATTAACTACTTTCACTGTGATTTTCAAATGCTTGGAATGAATGATGTTACTAAATACATGAGAAAAAAGTTCATAATTACACAGAAAAGAATTTACAAAGTCTGCCATAGATGACTGAAGTCATCACAGCATCCAGCTTGAGACATTTTGTGTCAACGTGTCCTTTACACCACCTTAAGACCCAGTTCTTCCTTTATAGTATTTCATGGGAATCTCAACATTGACTCAAAACGTTGCTTAATATTTCATTCATGTTAAAGCCTAAACCCACAGATTCTGCACAACATTCACCAGGAAAATGACTGTGTAGTTCAGTATGTTAAAACCACCCCTCTACCAGAAGATCCAGCCTGGCTGTCAGCAGAAGGCAGCACACCCCCACAGCCACTTCAGAACACAGACCAGGGTACTCGCCTCAAATACTGAGGCAGGGAGCTGTGACCTGCTGCAGCAGAGACAGACTTACATTCCCTTTATTCTCTTCTGACAAGTGGAGTGGCAACAGAGCACAAAGGTAGTATGGACAGGATCACTCCAAGAGAAGTTTCATGAAAATTTTCCATTAATGGTCTGTAGAGCCCTTAGTCAATTGCAAGTTTTGAAGTACTACAGAAACCTAGAGCTTTAAACCCTGCAATACAATGACAGTGCAAATTTTAATGCTGGAATAAAGGAACATTTTAGATGGTGACTGCGCTCATCCATGGCACACATTAAGGCCGCTCTCTATTCTACCTGCAAGTCTGGCAGGTGTGTTGGCAGAATACAGATTATAACATTTGTATTCTGAACAGTATTAATGTAAGGTAACATGGAAAAATCTGGCATGTGCTGTTCAGAACACACTATGTTGACAAATTAAGAGTTACAAGTGTTCACAAAAAACAGCAAGACAAGCCATTTTCCAAACTGATGCAGGAAATAGGAAAACATATTTCCTTCTACTAGGCAGAAAGCCTGAGTTTGTACCATCATGCAAGCATGCTCTCACTATCCTGTTCTGCCAGAAAGCATCTCGCCACCTCATCTTGCCTTCAGCCTCACAGCCTGACAGCTTTGTCATAGTATATTCTCCCTTTTTCCAGTAATAAAAAAGATGAAGAGTTTATAGAAAACTTGCATCTTGACATAGGTTTACATGCTGTGTAACTACTGTGATCCACAGTTCTGGCTTTTCCCTATTAATTATGCCTGACCACAACCACCCCTTAACCAGATCTTCGGACATATCACAGTCCTGAAGTGAATGGAGGGAGTTTCCATCCCACCCACCATACACTCAGGTCTCTGGCAGAAGTCACACGCAAGTTACATTAGTTTCACTGAGCTACTGAAACTGAACCCACGTTCACTCCAGTCAAATACTTTCTACTCTTGGCAGATATTGACTTCTCTAACAGCACCTCAACTGATAAAGTGTAATCTCCTGTCTCTATTTCCTAAGGGGAAAAAGAAAGGCTGAACTCTACCCTGAATTCATAAAACCCTTTTGAAATACACTGCCGCAACAGCCTCTCCTTCATTGCTCACCTAATACTGTAGGCTGTGATTTGTGTTAGGATGCTACACTGCTTCCCCCAGGTACGAGCCAACAGGCCCCTGGCAAGAATCTAAATTCTTTCAAATTACAGGTGTCGACCTGGTGACTAAAGACCATCACACTGGTAACTTAGTCACTGGGGTTTGATGGGGAACTTTACCATAACTACCTAAAAAATGCCCCAAAAAACCCAAACAAAAAACAACTACACAAAATAAAACACACTCACACCCCTTCACTGTGACTCAGGGCAACCTTCCCCCACTTTAAAATAATCATACTGGTTATCACAAGAGAACTAGAAAGTGAAAGTACTCAGGATACTTTCATTTCCCAGAAAAGCTGCTCCCACACCTGTGGCTTTCCTACTCGGATAAAGTAGAAAAGACTTTTCTCCCTCAGTCCAGGTCCTGGCAACATAAACGCACACACACACACTATTAAGAACTCTATTCCATAATAAGTACAGGAAGTCAATTATTTAAAAAAAAAACTAACAAACAAAGCCAAAAAGTCAGGCCTTTAGAGGTATTTATTCCTACATGAAAAGGCATAAGTGAAGGCACAGCTCTTAAGCTTTTTTGTTTACTTTTTATGCTTTAAAGGAAAATCAGGAATGTCACTGTTTGACTCTCGGCTTTTGCCAGATGACCAGCTGGGAATTGCAAATCGTATCTTCACTACAGAAAGCGAAGGGCAGCAAAACATTAAGGAAGCCTGGAAGCATCTCTGGGCAATAATGTCCCCATCACTGGCACTGCTGTGAGGGGGTGACTGATGCAGCTCCCCAAACACCTCCTGGCACAGGTGATGTGTGAGGGTCAGACACCTCCCACTGGTTCTGCAAAGGTCTCAGCCTGAAGAGGCAGCTTCCAAGCAGAGTTTAACAACCCAGCCACCGCACAGGTCCCGAGCATCCAGGACATCCCTCACAATTCACATCACTGAAATTACGGAGTCAACTTCTCGTGGACTGAATAATCAGACTGCTGACACTCGGGCTAGTTCTTCAGCCAGGAAGAAGAGAAGATTTAGCCAGAAACTTAACAGAATTTCTATCTTTCATTCTACTTTTTATTCCTCTTTAGTTACAGAAGTCCATGAACGTCAACTGAATTCACAGAATTAAAGAGATGCTACTTCCAGCCCGAACATAACTTCTCACGCACAAGAGTGCAAGAAAAGCAACTGTTCAATTATTCTCCCACTTACTGTTACAAAGCACTTCTAAAAAAGTGAAATATTTTTATATTTTGAGAGATGGTAATTTGCTTTTTTGACCTTTCATAGAAGCTGATGGGTTTTGTCATCTTTTGTAGCTGCTGCTCCTAGCAGCTCTCTATGTAGGGTTGTCCTAAGAATATATTGTTGTTGGGGTTTTTTTAAGGAATTACTAAAGATATTTTAAAAGAATATTACAACAGTTTACCAAACTTTTACCAAACCCCCACATTTTCATATTCTGAAGCAGAATTTTTCTTTCAAGGCATGGACCAAAATATATTTAAAGCCAGTATTTCAAGCAAATTCCATATGATAGTACTATAGCTGTAAACTCCTGCTACCACAATTGAAAGCATTACTGAACTTCTGTGAAAGGTTTTCTGAATGCAACAGGTTTTAAACTGCTATTCAAGGGTTCAGAAAGGTGCTGATTCATACCATATTATACCAATAAAAACAACACTCCAAGATTCAGCAGGCTTGCTTACACCAAAAAAAAAAAAAAAGAAAATAAAAGACAACAAAACCAAACCTTATTACACACACACCCACTCACCTCGCATCAAAACCCATAAGAACAGTCACAAAACCAGAAGGCATACAGCAGACCAGTCTGGCAAGGGCTTTCAAAATCACTTTGAATCACTGACCTTTGCACCTTGCTCTAGCTTTCAGAAAATACCAAGATGAATCTATGTCAAAGGTCTAAGTACAAGCAAGATAAACTTTTTTATATGACCTTTTTCTTTTAAATGCAGAACACGATATATATATTTAAAAGCACAACTCCATAGCAATTCACATGATTTTTGCAAATGCTTTCAGTAAACCACTCTGGTTATTCTGCTCCACCTGGCCAAAGGAGGGAATAAAGCTTTGCATACCAGCACTGGCAGGTATAACCCACCTTGAATATCAAGCTCAGCACGCAAGGAGCCCACCTGCCACACAGCCTAAACGCAGAGATATGTAACCCATCCTCATTCCATGACCCAGGGTGCATTTCCTAGATGCAGAAGGATATCTGCACATTGGTCACAGACAAGAGCAGCTCTGGCCACGTGACCAGAGCAGAAGTCTGCAGCCTCTTGGATCCAAGCAAATGGTCCGTTAGGCAACCCTAAACTCACCATTAAAATACAGATTCTGAAGGCTTCGATTTTAAATCCTTGGAATGTTGCCACCTATGGAGATGGAGAAAAGGAGCACGCAGCTCCCAAGATACCTTCCTCACGTACCAAGTGCTTGGTAGACACGCTTTGCAATCACCTCCTGCCATTCAGGACCACATCAACATCCCTATTCCAAACGCTGGAGACAGATGACTGTATCATCTTCTGCATGAAGTGGCTACTGCTTTCAGGAAAGAAAAGCAGTCAGTGCCTTATTAGTAGCTAAATCCTTCAATATTAAGTACATCAAAACCATGAGACACGCAGAGTGGAAGCCCACACATGAGCTAGCACAATTTTCTCCTCCTTACCTCAGAAAAGAGAATGGAAGAGGAAGTAAGTAGTATCAGACCTTGCTTTAAGCCAGGCATTATTTCAAGTGGTAAATACCCTTAAAAGTTAGTGCTTCTTTAAAAAAGAAAAATAAAAACCAGCTGAGCTGACACACCTAACTTTATTCTACTATTCTTGAGATTACACTGCCAATGCACTGCTGAATCACAGGTCTGAAATAACAGTGGGTGTGGGAAACCAAAGGACAGATAAAACAGCCTTTAAACCCATGTATGAACCGACACTCAGGCTCTCTCCAGAAGCAGCAGAACTTGATAACATACATTGCTGAGAGGCCAACTAAGTGTCACCCTATAAAACCCAGCTGCTTCTACCTGCTGTTCCAAGATGACCATCACAATAATTATCAGAGCTGAGACAATGCTGAAAGACATTTGACCTCCCTGCATAATTACTTCCAATTCCTTAAAAAAAATCACCATTCTCCCCAGACCCTGTTGCTGAACCGTGAGCAGAGGACACTGGCCAAGTGAAGGGTCTGGTAGCAAAAGTGAAGGTTTTCCTCCAGGAGGAAAATCCATGTATGCATGCACCAACACTGCAGGACTGCCTGGAGTACAGGGAGACCCGCAACACAGGTGCCTCAGTTCTTCGGCAGCCTGGCAAAAAAAGGACTGTATTGGACAGAGATACAGATGGGACAAAACAAGAAGGTCCCTTTTTTTTTTAACTTCCCAGGCCATTTACCTTTACTCACAAGCTTTAGTCTTAATATGAACATTACCTATAACCTCCATACGCCTCACAATGTGAGAGAAGCACACAAGAGCTGTGAGCAAGGAGAATGACAGATTAACTATTTGCTTCAGGAGATAAATTACAAGTTTTAATTAGGAGTCAAAATGACCAGTAGAGATGAAAGAAAAAACTTCTCTGGATGTGATGCAGCTGCTTTTACTACACAATAAACTAAAGACAGCTTCAGTGGGAAACACGCTGCTTGTAGTTAAGAGCATTTATTAATACAAACCTACATCTCCAAGTGCTGCTGAAGTTTGACACACAATTCCTGTATGACAATAAGAAAACATCTGATGAACAATGTTGGGAACCACAGTTCTGAATAGAGTATGCTGATGACTCAGGCATCTCTTGTAAACCCAGTATATTTCTGCTTATATGTGGTTTCTTCATACTAACAGAAAATAATCATAACAAACTTTGAGGTCTCCAGAACAAACTCTCATTATTTGTGGAGCTTGGAATTTTCCTCTTTTCAGGGAAGATGGTGAGTTAGTGGTATGGCAGCCTTTCCACTTTTCCTCCATCCATCAGCTCAGTAAATCTTCACAATTCTTCTCCTTACATGAAAATAACATGAACAATGTTAAAAATTGTAACCCAGTTAGCTACTCATTAGTCTCAAGAAGCAATGAGACACTCACTTTGGAGTCAAATAATGTTTTTTTGAGAAGTACTGTCAAGATTGCCTTTTCCTCACTCCAGCATGCAATTAGGGATAAAACAGGTAACAAGGAATTTCAGATAATAAAACAGAGGATTCAACAGAAATAAAAAAATCCCTGCCGTGAAAAAGGCTTATTTTACACAGTTTCTTTAGGTACTTAGAGAAGTGACCACCACCCACAGATGCTGACTAAGACTTTAGAATTATTGCTACCTTTATTTTTTCACTGCAGCATGTGTTAGCTGGCATCTGCCACAACCAACCTTCAACCACCCTTTAAGCTTATCCATGATCTGGAGCTAAAGTAGCCCCCAACTACTGACACACAAGCAGTTTAGCTGAAAACCACAAGGTTTCTTCTAGTTTAGCTGAAAAATAACATTTCTCCTTCAGGATTATTGGCGTAATGTGCAAATAGGCAGCTCTGATCACCGTGTGTGAGGTACTGTGTAGCAGAGTATCTGATGCGATAATTACAGGACATTGCAGTAAACCATCAGAAACAGGTTTTATAACAGCTAAACTTGCTCACGGAAGTTGTCAGATGCGCGGCAGCAACAAAGTTTTGAAACACAGAAGGCACACGTAGCAGTGAATCTGCTACATTAACCTGCGGGCACACCCCAGAAAACACTTGACTGGGGAATAGAATCAGTCCGTCCAGCCCGTGCCTTCCTGCTGAAGCAGCCAAAAATCAGTGCGAACTACTTCCAGCTACGATAGCAGCCTTTGCCAGACACGCCTCCCTCTCCAATCGAGCTTCTTGAACGCGAGTTGTACCACTTTAACCAATTACACCTTAATCAGCACATTCCCACTATCCACTCTTACGGCTGCAGCCATTTAACTTCCACACTGGCTACACCAAAGCACAAATACCTCTTTTGTAAAAGCAGCACATGCCATTAAAATAAATAGAAATCAGGGAAGAGGCAGCAATCATACCACTAAACAGAAGAGTGGTGTTAACCAGCAAGTCACCTTTAAAGCATAAAAAAATACTATTTAAGAAGCACTGCGATTTCATGTAGATGTTTCTCAACACCGTTCAAGCTACGAAGAGCTTTAGAGGGCACACATTTTTTTTTTTTTTATTTTTGACAGAGGAACACTCTCCCTCAAGTGCCGGTGTGCAGTCAGAGGTCCGTAAGCGCCGTCATTCCCGTAACCCCGTTCCGCGATGCGCGTCAAACACGAGTCCCCAAACGCGGCACTTTCTCACTCCAGCGGGAGAGCGTCACTCTCTGGAAATAGCGCTCACCTTTGGCGCCCGCGGTGCCGGCGCTGCGGGGACACGCCGGGCACGGCCGGCAGCACCTCCGGCGGGGGCTGCCCCGGGACCCCCGGCCCGGCCCGCTCCCCCT
>VWZF01003716.1:562458-592459 GCA_013396755.1 Sclerurus mexicanus | reverse complement strand
TCCGCGCAGGGCCGGGCCCGCCGCGGAACGCGCCGCTCTCCGGGGGAGTGCAGGGGCATCTCTAAGCGGTTCCAGCGCTCGTAGGGACAACACACTGTAGCACCCGGTGAATCACAGAATCACCGAGTCGGCAGGGCTGGAAGGGACGCCTGGAGGGAATCCAGCCCAAGCCCCTGCCAAGGCAGGGTCACCTGGGGCAGGTGACACGGGAACACGTCCAGGTGGGTTTGGAATGGCCCCAGAGAGGGGGACTCCACGCCCTCCCTGGGCAGTTCCAGCGCTCTGCCACCCTCAGTGTATAGAAGTTCTTCGTGTCTTTCAGTTTACGGCCACTGCTCCTCGTCCTGTCACTGGGCACCACTGAAAAGAGTCGGGCACCACCCTCTGGGCCCCCACCTTTGAGATATTTATGTGCGTTGATGACATCCCCTCTCTGTCTTCTCCAGACTAAACAGGCCCAGCTCCTGCAGTCTCTGCTCATAAAGGAGATGCTGCAGACCCCTCATCATCCTTCTGGCCTCTGCTGGATCCTCTCCAGGAGCTCCTCTTTCTTTTACCGAGGAGCCCAGAACTGGACTCAGTAATGCTGCATTTTAAACTTGCAGGTCTTCCCCCTCCCTGCCGAGGTTTGGCTGGGTTTGACTGGGTGAACTGTGAGGGGATGGTATTCAGCGTTCAAAATGAATGGGAACGTTCTTAACTATTTTACTGCTGATTAAAGCATGGGGAGGGTAGGAGGTTTCAGCAGCCCACAATGAATTTTGGCACAGTAGATAAATGGTATTGGGAAAGAGATTGTCCCTCTGCCACCCTGCTCTGGGACGTCAAGGAAAGGCAGGGAAAGGACTCAGCTTCGGGCATCAGCACAAGCAGGGAAAGCCAGCCTTGGAAAGCCCACGAGGTACTGGGCCAGCCAAAGTGCATTTGACCAGGAGCAGATGAAGGGCAACAGGGCAGCCCAGCCCACGTTTGCAGTGCCTACTCAGTGTATGGTACCTGTGTCCCAGATACATTTTTAAGGCTGGTAAAGCTTGGCCTGTAGGAAAAGCTGAGGAGAGCAACACAGTTCTGAGAGCCCCAAGTACCTAAAAACATGAGCTGGAAGCCTAATGCAACAAAATGAATTGTGGGTACAGCTCCTCTGTCATGCAGAGCCTCAGCATTTACAAGTCTGTAATTCAATTCCCTCCTCTCCCCACAGTAAACTATGAATCTTTTTAAAACTGAGATTATCAGGTAATAACATCACCGCAGGATCTTGGACTTTCAGTAAAACATGAGCCCAGCTCGTGACAATCTACAGCTGCTGCCTTATTTCACTGTAGCTTCTGTGCGGGAGATGTTGCAATTTGATCAATATTTGCTCCTCTCAGGTTTGCTGCTCATAGATTGTATCAGTTTTAATGGGTTTGCCTTTTATGCTGCAATATACGAGGTGATTTTTAAAATTAATGTTCCCTAAGAATTTATTGTGCAAAAGACAAGAAACTATGCAGATAATATAATGAAATCAGAAATAGCTTGCAAATTACTTTTCTGGAGATAAGAGCAGAAATTCTCTCTGCTCAGACTGATGGCTATGTGTAAGACAACAGTAGCAGTTTTGGGTATTTCTTAAAAAAAGTTTTCTGTAGCACTGTTGTACAGGAACGCTGGTCCAATTTCCATCCTCTTCCAATATATGATCATATTTTTTCTCATACAGTTTTACGTCTACACTGTGGTTTTGACATGTGTTGTGTGCAGATAATTTTCATCAAAGCTATTCATTATTTAAATTATTTGAAAATAATATAAACAATGCAGCTGTTAAATACATTTATCTTGCAATATTTTTTCAAGGGTTTTCACTGTTTCATTTAATAGCTTCCCTGACAGATAAAATGTGTCTAAAAAGAAAGTGTTGGAAAAAAACTGTACATTTTGTTCAGTTCTCTTCAAATCAGGACAGGATGACAAAGTATTGTCTTCCATTAAATTCCCTTCCTCCAACAAAATTATTACTTTTAAGGGCTTCCCACTTCCTCACTTTCTTTAAAATAATAAAAAAAGGCTGAGCAATCCACTCCTGAGACAGGGATTTATCATTGAAATACATAATCTGAACCACAGCCATGCAAATTAGGATTCTGTCGTACATATGGTGTTGCTGGAAACCAGACGGAGCAGAGTTTCATGTTCTGTTTCCAGCACAAGCTCTATATGAAGTACATTGAGCACAAGACTGGAATTTGTACCTCATCAGAAAACACTAATGATTTTGTCAGGGCCACAATCTAGAAAGAGCTCTTGACTTGATGATATCAGTATTCCTTAGTGCCTACATTAAGGAACTGTTGTTTCAGAAGAAATTTAAAAAGCAGATTGTTTGGTTTCACCTTCCTTTCCTTTTCTGCATTCAGATGCCGTTGAGTGGGGCCTAGGTGAATTGTGTGCGAACCCAGTGGAGTACTCAGCACTGTAACTCAAGGTCTAAAAGCTGTCACACCTGCACTGGCACAGCACAAAAATAACCATGCAAGCAACTTGGGTTTTTTTTCACTTATGTAATATTGCCTAAGCTCCTACAGAGCAGTATCTATAAAGTATTGTTTCTGAGACATGCTACCTTAACAAAAGCCCACAGTCCTAAATTTCTGAAGTCCTGTTGCTAGTCTGCAGTGATCGTTTAGCTGTCACACTTCCAGAGCTGCAACCATTTCCCTGCCAGTCTTATTGATGGTAGTAGTGTGCAGAAAGCAAAGTGATAAGAGGCTGCATCATGACATTTGCTTATGGTTTTCAAGAGCTGAAATGTATTTCTCTTTTTTTTTAATTGTTCCTGTTGCTTATATTGTTGCTTGGGCAATCTACCTTAATGTGCCTTTAATATCTTAAATAGTTTAATGCGTATGTGTATATATATTTCCCCAGAAGTTTATCGTATTTCCACTTAGTTGCTCCTCACCTTTTGACAATATTATAGGGTTTGGTTGTTAAACATTTGGTGACACGTTGCACAACCTCTGCCTGCAGCTGCAAGGCTCCCCCTGTTTGCACATTCTCCTCACCAGCAGTGCTAGAGAAGTGATTCACCTGAAATATAAGCACAGCCTCCCCTCCCCCCTAAACCAGTTGTTTTGCTCTGCTAGATCAGTTCCCCAAAATGGTTCACTGACTGGCTGCAGGAACAGCTGTGCTGGCCCAAAAGAGAGGGTGACACAGGATCAGCAATGGTACCAGTAAAGTTTCATTTCACCCATTTCATATATCAGTAAGTGATCTTGCCTTCCTGATCTGCAGCCTGCCTATTGGAGGCAAATCCTGTGCCTGCTCACAGGGCTCCCCGTCTTCCCATTTTTTGAAAGAGCAACCAAAACATCGGCCAACCACAAAACACTTTAGCACATGTTTTATTGTATACAAAGATCATGTACAACAAGATACAGCTCATTATTTCTCTCCATTTTCAATAGGCTTGGTTTTGTCTTTAATTAAGTGCAACATTTATTTAGGGCTTTAATTAGACTCTGGCTGCATTTGTTACAGCTGGGGAAGTATAAGTCAGGACTTCTTGGTTTTCTTTTCCCAACTGTGTAACCTGCTATGTTGGGGATGAGAAAGCAGTGCTTTAAAAGGGGCCACAAATGCTACAAACGCACAGCTTCTGCAGTTAACCCTAGACAAGAGCTGCCTTGGATTCACATTTATAAAACCTGTCTTGGAGCACTTTTACTTAGGCCTTTTAGCTCTGCAGTAAATAGTTTAGCCACCTGACACAAAACCACAGCCACTCAAGAAGCTTTTAAAGCATGACACCTTTTAAATCATTTGGCAATTACTCTCTGTGTCACTGGTAACCATTCAAACATTGCTTTAGCACATGCAAAATCTGCTGCTTATCCCCAAGGAAACCAAAGTAAAACTGACTGAAGTTGTAACTCAGGAAAGGGAGGTATTATCATCTGAAAGCCTTCTGAAAGTCTAAAAGTAAACCTAATATGATGTGAATGCAGTTTTTGTTGCTGTGCAAAACACAACTTCATATTCCCTTGTTTATGGATCTTAAACTGAAGGTCCCTGACAGCAGATATCTATTCATATGCCTTCTAAAAGTCAGGTGCTACACAGAAAATAAAAATTCTGAGATTTAGACTACTGAGTTCATGTAACTGCAGCTGAATTCTGCAGAAATTATGGCTTTTACGAGAACCTCGTTGAAGTGCCCTTTTTGCCTTAGCTGTTTTCACGTTTTATTTACTTTCTTGATCACACTTGCACATTGATCATTTTATTTCACGCAGCTTCCCTGAGAGGCCAATATGTGACTGAAAGTAATTTAGACATCAGCAATGACTACTAGTCCTTCCAACAGGCATTACCCACCATTTTTCAAGTAGTACAAAGCCACATTTTTTCCAAAATACTTCTTTTAGTCATTGAAAAGCTAACTCGCTTTAATGAGCATGTTTCACAATAAATCACTATCTTCACTGAATTTCCTTTTAAGTAAAATAACTAACATTCCTATGGTTTAGACTTCATCTAATGATTACTTCTAATGTTTATTTTGAAACTATTTCAGCTCAAACATTTATAACTTTTAGCATCGTGTGCAACACTCATAATCAAGTTCTAAACAACTTATTTTAGATTACAAAGTAATTAAACCAGTTCTTCAGAAAAATCATACTTTTTTCCATTTTTACTTTGCATATTTTTTTTCAAATGGCAGAACTTTCTGTTCCTGTCTGCCCTTCAAGTTCTCAGTCATTTCTTGCTTTTTGTTCAAGCAAATGCTCATTGTCCATGATGATAATGCCTGTCAAAACTCCTGAACAAGTTTCCCATACACACACAGTCATATGCATGCATGCTGCACTCCTCCTTAAATAAATAATGACAGACAATTGCTTTGTTGCCAGTGACCTTACATCTGATGGTCTATGTGGGTAAACAGGGTTGCTCTCCATCAGGATCCTGTAATCCACAGATAAAACTCTTAAGTCAAAGCTGATGGGACCAGAACAAAATTCACGTTTTTTGCTTCTGTCATTTTTTATGCCTTTCTTTCTGGTCATCCATGGTCTGTGATTCAAGGACAGGAAATGAAAGGGCCCACAATGTAGTTTATAATTTCATGCAGGTTTCAGGTATTGTGTTCTTAAGGTGGTATTGAACCCCCTCAGCTACTTAATTAAGCTTCCTGCCCTAGGTATGGAAGGGATTGGGATGCTGTGAGCTGGGATCTACAACATCCTGCAACCTGCTAGATTGCTGAGAGAGGCATATGCCTAATAACGCAGCCCTGCTATGGACAGGGAAGGTACTTTTGAATGGCTGGGAAGATGCCGTAGATAAGGCTTCGTGTTTCACAACTAAAGTTCAATGATTCTTGCTCAGGTCCAACCACCCCACATCCTTATCACAGCTTGGTCTGCAGCCTCCTTCTCTGGCCACTCCTATGGAATGAGGGGAATGTCGACACCAAGCCCCTGACAGTGTGGGAGGGAACAGGCACCCAAATCTTCCATCTACTGGGAGAGTACTCTAAATAGGAGGAGCATAAATAGGGAACAAACATCATTACTGCCTCCCTCCCTGGCTATATTTTTAAATGCAGCACCCAAGGCTGCTGCGTGCCATGTTGATTCACCCCCGTCAGCATGCTCAGAGCACAGCTATCAAGTGGTCTCAAGGAAGATGAACTGGGGAATACCACTGTTTCCCTTTTAGGGAACATTGCTAGGTGTTCAACCCTGGCAGGGCTGAAGCACGCACATAAAGAGCTTCCTCAGCACTTAGGAAACTTTACTGATGACAATTTCTGTGTCTAAAAATTTAGGCAGGAGTTTACTTTTTTATTTGCCTTTTTTTTCTTCTTCTTCTTCTTTTAGATCTGTATTTTCACTCAACCCAGCTAAAGACAGGCAGATTTCTGTAGAACAAGGTGGGCATTAGCACAAGTTTCGTTGCATTCATCCCTTTAAAACATTAAAGGAGGATCAGACAGTCCCTCTCAAATGACTTTGGCCTCCATGGCAGGACTTGACAACTTTTTTTTTTTTTTCCCCACGAAAGTATTTTTATAGGGTCTTGTAGGATTTTTATAGAATAAAGTTTTCATGTGCCATTTAAATATGTGTTTTAAACATAATAGTTCTCTGTCTGGATCACACAAAGCCACTGAGTAGAAAGTGTAGAAATTTCCTCAAAAGAAACAGCATGCTTACTTTTCTTAATATTCTTTGAGTGGTTTTCTCTTTTATGTCTAGTTATGGGACAACATATCCTTCATTTTCATTTAGGTGTCAGTTTGATTTGTATGTTATTACTGACTGTGAGATATTATATGTAAAAAAACACGTAGATGCAAAGTATTACTTATGTGCTCATGTCATCTGGTATTTTTTACACGTATATAAAAAATAAATGCTTTCTAAAGTACATTTTTAGCAGAAAATTATGTATTCTCCAAATAATGTTATTTCAATGACCCATGGTGTAAGACCACATTTACTGACTGCAACAATAGCCACTTTGTAAGTCAAAAGGCATCTGAGAAAACAAAAAAGTATTTGTTTTGTTTTCTTGTCATGGTTTTAAAGAACAAGCCTGCTTCACCTAAATGGTATAGAAGAGTGTTGACAGTTGCAGGCCATTTCCCCTGCCATATTTGACTTATTTTATCTGAGCAGTGGTCATTTGCATGATTAAAAACTTAACATTTTAATAATTAGTACTGGGGAGGTTACCTATGAGAAAAAACTAAAAAGGAAGTTTTTAATCAATATATAATGGCACCCTTATTGCTATTAACCCACTTAGAGAAGGTCTGAGGTGGTTGTGGCTGTTGTCAGTGGCTGCTCTAGACACAGTTGTAGGACAACCTCCAAATAAACATGCAATTATCTCTCTGTGTATTCACATTTGAGACAATATGAGGCTCCAAGAGTACAGTTGGCACTGCAAAATCTGTCACTTTATGTATTCTAATGAGATTTCCAGCTCAGCTTGCACAGAGAAAAGCAACTGAAAGTGGAGTCATTTAATATGTGCAGCATTTAAAGCTCATCTTGGCAACAGACTTCATTGTGACTCTTCCTCATCACGTTTGGTATATAAAAATGAAACCCACCTAATAGTAAAGTCAGCTTAGTGACCTTTACTACTACAGTATCATGCACAGCACATGCAAAGCCTTTGAATGCAAAAACATGGACAGCTGGGGTGTAACATAAGATTTAAAGGGTGACACACTAGCTAAACAGGAGCCTGAGGAGATGAGACAGGGTCATAAATTACATTAGTCACACTGTTTGAGAAATGATCTCCAGTAGCACTTGCTTCTTGGTGGGGATTTTCATTGATGATCTTTAGTGTTCACTGGTAAAACTCTATTCAGCTTATCACACTATTGCACATTTGGTGCACGTTTTCAAGGAAAACCATCTTCAGGGTTGGAATGGAACTTATCATGCCAGGAAGGGGGGAGTGCTACACTAGCTGGGACTCAGAGCTGCACAGTTAAAGCAAGGGTTAACTTTGCATGGGGAGAGTCCATGACTTAAAACGGAGACAGGACTGAGGTGGTGACATTAGGCAATGCTTTTGGTGAACCTCAGTGAAGCAGCCTCCTCAGAAACTGAGTACTGATTCATGAGAGTTGCTCTGAAAAGCAGATCATGTGTGTTTCACTGAGGCACAATACACATGCATATCCTTTCAATTTAGAACAAGATCAACATAATATTCCAGAGAATCAATGAAACAAGAAAAACTTCAAAGGCAAAAAGACTAAGGGAAGTATTTGCTATAAAAAATGGACAAAATTGAGACAATAAAATAATTCATCAGGTGAACAGGATGGGGACTGATTATCTAAGCATGAAGGCAGAGCCAGATAGGATTTATTAACAGCAGCTGGTCGCATTACAGGTAGGTGAAGTTTAGTTGTCCATGTAGAAAACGGGCAAAACTGTTAATTCTGAGGGGTCTCTCTTTTTTTGTTAACCAAGGCTGGGAGATGGTATAGCTTAACAGGGCTTAGGGATGCCAAAAGGCTAATTGTAGAAGGATGTCCTCAATCATGAGGAGGGACTGTGGGGGCTAAAAACCCACAGTATGAGGCAAGAAGCCCTCTGCACCAGGTTAGGTGACTGGCATGGAAGCTCTTCATCATGAAGGGAGGTGGCTGTGTCACAGTGTCCTCACTGCTCTTGAAGCCTTTGCAAACACACACCTTTCATGGCCTGTCAAAAAGAAATAAAAATGCTGTACTGAAAATACGAGTTCCATGCACATGATGACAAAGCATGAAACAGGACAAGAGACAAAGAATTTCCCATCCCACCAACTGTGTATCTGCAGTAAGGTGAGAAGTTCAGGTAAACACATCTTGTACAGTGTGGAACTTTTTTGTTGTTGTTTTCTTTCAGATATATGATAAAAGAATTTAAACTGCTTTCTATTCCTACAGAGTTTGGTCATCACAGAAAGGACACATGGATCAAAGTAATACACAAAGTAAATATCTGTCATAGAATCATAGCGTCATTAAGGTTGAAAAAGACCTCCAAGATCATTGAGTCCAACCTTTGACCAATCACCACCTTGTCAACTAGACCAGAGAACGGACTGCCATATCCAGTAATTTCTTGAACACTTACAGGGATGGTGACTCCAACACCTCTCTGGGCAGCCCATTCCAATGCTTGACAACCCTTTCCATGAAGAAATTCTTTCTGATGTCCAACCTGAACCTCCCCTGGAGTAGCTTGAGACTATGTCCTCTTGTCACTAGTCTGAGAGAAGAGGCTGATCCCCACCTAGCTACAACATCCTTTCAGGTAGTTGTAGAGAGCAGTAAGGTCTTCCTTGAATCTCCTTTCTCCAGGCTAAACAGCCCCAGCTCCCTCAGCTGCTCCTCATATGTAAGGATTGTGATTCAAAGGGTGTGTATAATAATTCACACAATGGCATGAGTCTGGATCTGCACTAAGGGAATTCAGTAGAAGTAAAACTTTGGATCTGGGGTTCATAGTTACAGGCCAGGTTGTATGGACTGTAGGGTCAACTTTCACACAAGCAATCATGGATTTGAGGACTCATCCAGAAAGGCCCTAGATGAAGGCATCTATTTTCTCAGAATCAATTTTTCTTCTTCAAGCCTGCTGTGCTTTTTAAAGTGATCTAAATTTAGATTCCTTCCTGAATGATATGGCTCTACTGACATGCATATCCCTAAGACTTTCACAGAGGAGCAGGAGAACTACTAAAGGCCAACTGAGACTCTTACCTTTCAAACTCAGCGCTCCCCCATCTCAGTAGTGGAGCTTGGATCCCCAGCTTGTCACTCAAACTGCAGGGCAGTAGTCTGCCTCCTCAAGAGGTAGTACTCATTTCTTTCTCAGCTGCTTACAACTGCAAATCTTTCAAAACTGAAGTGTCTTCCGTTTTCTAGCCCTACCATGCAGACACCCTTATGACAAAGCAGGAAAAGACAAACTAAGGAAGTAGATGGTATCATCCCATCCATTATTACTGTTTAGGAAGTTGCAACACCTTCTGGTTCTGACACTATCATTGCAGCAGCCCCAACACATCTGAAATGCCTTTCATGGAGTTTTCTGGAACCTTTCAAAACGCAAGAAGTACAAAGCCAGTTCATTGCACCAACTAGATAATGGATCTTCGGGTTTGTGACTCATATAAACTTGTATTCTCATCTTCTTCAAGGCAGCTCCACTCTCAACCACAGTGCTGGAACTTCAGCTCTCCAGGAGGCTGCATGAAGACCATGCAACCTGGCACAAGAGCAGGCAGGAGACAGAAGTTGCTACAGTTGAAATAGCTGTTTTCTCTGGGTGTGCAGCAAAGCACTGCAGCCCAATGCCACAAGACCAGTTCTGCTTATCAGGAAATACAGAAAAGAGAGTAATTTGGATAAAACCATAATTACCAGGACGGTTGCTAGTATAGAAGTTA
The DNA here is from genome assembly GCA_013396755.1 of Sclerurus mexicanus. Lineage (NCBI taxonomy): Eukaryota > Metazoa > Chordata > Aves > Passeriformes > Furnariidae > Sclerurus > Sclerurus mexicanus. Next base: position 582,493 of record VWZF01003716.1, on the reverse strand, counting down.
CTGTTCATGTCTAAGGTGAGAAATTAACAAATTCTAGCTATAAACCTGCTTGAGTAATATCTGAGCCATCTAACACTGGATTTTCTTACCTTGCCATGTGAAAAGCTGCAGCCAAACTACTGTCATGTTGCCACACATGGAAGTAGCTCTACCTTCTCCTATAATGTCACTTTACTGTTTTGGCATGGGAGAGTAGAAACTCTTACTAGTGAAGAACAAGAAAACCAATCCCGACATTAAAGAATTAATTTTACTAGGACAGATTAACTTGTAATTGAAGACTCAAGCTATTCCATGATTGTGGCAATAGTTTGTTTGAAAAATATGTCTTTTTTGAACATGTGCATATGTTATTGCCATTTAGGTGGCGCCGCTTCTTGCATAAAATTTACTTTGCATAATTAGAGGCAGTTTTGCAAAATATATATTTGCAATCTTTGGTGCTTGCACACCACATACTTTTTCGTTTGGTTGAGAATGTTTGTAACAGCCCTCTGCTCTAGTTACTTATATGTGGCTTAGGATTGATTTCTGTAATACCACGGAAAAAAGTCTGGAAGTCTTTGCTTACTCATGAATTATTTCCTTCTTCTGTTTTCTAGGCCCTCCACAATTTGCTACCACTTGTTTGCCAGGGAAAAACATCCCTTCAGAAAAGCAGCCAACCAGGGCCATGAGTATATGACTCAGATGCAAAGTCCAGCAATTTTTTTTAAAGTGCTGACAAAAGCTGGTTAGTGCTAAGACAGCAGACTTAGCGCTGAGACACGTGCAGGTTCTCCACCCCTCCAGGCCAGCTGTGCCAGGGATAGGATAGACTGGACAGCTGGCAGGGTTCTGCCTCAAACAACCTCAGCACAGTTTGCAAGGCTGTCTCTGTCTTTGTCCCTGGGCTGAAAGAGTGGGTAAACTGCTTTGTTCAAGGAATAAGCACAAGTGTTAAGAATAGCAGAGTGCCTGTGTGATGGGTGAAGTAAATTGGGGACTTCTCCCATTTTCAAGAAGAATAATTCAGTGGGAAAATTCTAGTTCGTTCAGTTCAGAGCATTTCAATCACAACATCTCCAGGTTTGGTGGCCTTCTGTTGAATTCAAGGTAGAAGTGAAACCTGTACCCTGTGGCTGTACCATGCTGCTGTAGCTAGAGTGATGGAAACTCTCTGCAAACTGCTCATGGCATGAAACATGGATATCTCAGCTTTGTGAGCTTCAGGGGGAGCCGTGGTAAGTTTACTAGCTCATACAGGGCATGAGAAAGGAAGGGAAGTACAAAGAATACATAAAATGTGGTGTATGTAGGGAGATTAATAGGGCAAGAGACATAAGAGAGAAGGAAAATTATGATCTTAATATACTTACTGCAAGACATTCTTAGGATTCAGCAAGGCTTTTGTGTTCACATTCATATTTCATAGGCATTTTTCTCTCTTCCATTTCTGTAGAAGCCAAAATTTTTCATCATTCTGTACGTGTTTTGTTCCCCTTTTTCATGTGCATTGTTTCTTCCCATTTTCTGAGTATTCATAAAACTCCATTTCACAAAAGCTCGTTTTCCATAAGTCCCAAGTTGTAAAATACAGGAGCCAATTTTTGCTCACTCTCACAGATGTAAAGATAGATCTAAAATTGAAGTAAAAATGTTGAATGGCTGAGTTTTTTTTCAAGTACAGACAAATCTCATCATAAAACTATAAAAAAGAATTACTCTGCTGCCCTTCCTAGATACATCGTTTAATTAATACTGGATATATTTAGTTTTCAGAATGCCTCTCCCACGCACAAAAGCCAAGGTAAAACAGGAATATTCAGGTGCTGCATAATGGGAGGATATTTATAAAAACAAAGCTGCATTCAGCAAAGCATTGTTCATTTAGATGGATGAGTTGAGAGATGTAATTAATTCTAACTTTAATGTGAACTTGTACACATTACATGTATGACTAAGAACCCATACAAATAACTAAATTAGATTTTTAACTTGGCTGTGCAGAGTTTGCAACCTGATTGTTTTGGTAGACATCCCAGGCCTGGTTTTACTAGTCTGTTAGCTACACAACTCCTTGGCTTACAACAGCTTTGCATGGTGTAGAAGGGAGGTGTTATCTGCATGCCTTTATATGACTAAGTTACTCTGACATGAATCTGGTGTATACAAATTAAGATGAAGGACAAGATTCTTGATTCCACCCACAAGAAGGAGTAACTCATTTGAACAGAGAAATATTTCAGACATAGCTTGAAGGGCATTTTGAACTAGCACAGACACGTTCATTTGGTGACAAATACTCCTCTAGGGTCTACACACTCCTACGTGGTCTCCTACATAGGAGAATTCTAGCTAATTAATTTGTCAGACTATATTTCTTCTTCAGCTTGCAAAATTATGGGAAATGCATGGATGCACAGAAAAAAAAAATCTGCTTCTACAGGAAATAGGTCAAAATCCCCAGAAAAAAAATAATCTGGTCACTAGATAGATGGTTGTTACATTTAGTAGTTACAGTCAAAACATGGTGCAATGCTCACTGCACAGCGATTAGTTGCACAGTACAAATAGTCCTTTTTATTTCGCATTTTAATTTCCCACATAGCTAGAAGAGCTAATGAATGGGCTCTGCTTCTTCACACTAAAAGCTTCTGCCTCCACCAACACTTTTTCCACTTATGAAGGTGTTCTTTATAATAAAAATTTCCCACATTTCTTCTGCCATCACTGGCCAGCTCCCAGTGAGATCTATCTCGTGGCACTCTGTGGTGACAATATGGGATGTGGTAACAGCTCATCTGACACCATCTTTAGGTCTCAAAGGTAATACCAAATTTAAAACATACAGAGGTGTCATGGTTTAACCCCATTCAAAAACTAAGTCCTGCACAGCCGCTCACTCCCCCTCAGTGGGATGGGGGAGAGAATCAGAAGGGTAAAAGTGAGAAAAAACGTGGGTTGAGACAAAGACAGTTTAATGGGGAAAGCAAAAGCAGCACACACAAGCAAAACAAAACAAGGTATTCATTCACCACTTCCCATGGGCAGGCAGATGTTCAGCCATGTCCAGGAAAGCCAGGCTCCATCACATGTAAGGGTGACCTGGGAAGATAAAATACCATCACTCAAAAAATTCCCCTCCTTCTTTCTACACAATAGCAACTTACCTTTCAGATAATTGAGAGCCTTATTCTTTGCAAAAGCATAATTAGTCTGAGACCATTAATATCTAGAGCTTGGGAAAATATCTTCAGCCAGCTTTCAGATGCTGCATGAGATTCAGCACTGAGGCACCTTCCTGAGGAACATGTGGAATGGGGTTTCCACACAATGTTCAAGCTATCCCCACTAAAGAAAGCAGGTGGCTTGGGAGATTTTAATGCACTTACATTTGTGAGTTGACATTCAAAATTTTTTTTCTCTCTTTAAAACCATCAATCAAAAGTATTTGCAGAATTATGACTCATGATTCTATGAATCAAAAGTATTTACAGATTTAAGAAATTATCACCAAACAGACCTGGCCAAGAACTGAATTTTCTGTTTCACAGAAATTTTTTTCCCCGTTTCAATTTCCCCCCATTTCAACCCAATATATTCTATTGTTCTGGTGTTGCAATACATTTCATACAGAGTTCAAGTTTCTTTGAACTGTTCTAAATGAAACAACTCACATTTAAAAAATTTATAAAAATGGTCAAAACGTTATTTTCTGGACTTTTTTTTTTTAATACTGTATCAGTTCTCCTTGGAATAGATTTTCATCAACTTAGCATATTTTCAAAGCATTTCAATTTGGACAGAAGTAATGCTGCATTAGCGAAAAGAATCTCTGAAAAAGCTACACTAAATATTGCATGTACTGTATTCACCATACACCTTTCTATTTCTTTCCTTAAATTACAGTTCCTCGACAGCCTCATGTGAACTCAGAACAGAAGCATAAAAATGATAGCAGTCATTCTGGAAAGTCTTAGTTCAAGACTTTTTATGGCTTCAGCAGTTATTTCCTTAAAGATATTCATGGTGATATTGCTCTAGTAGCTATTTATATCTGAATGAAAAATGCCAGGGAAAAAAGAAAGCCCAGCTGTGCTTGAGAAAATGTTAAAATGCATAGCAGCTTAGAGAGCCACTGCTCTTAGCGACCCACTGAAAGAAATCACTGAGTAAGAAGCTTCTTCCCCTCCCTTCAAGTCTTTTCCTTATGAGAAGAGGTTTTTAAAGCCCTCATTACAAAATAGAAATACTGAAGGTCTTTTGCATGTGCTAAGCCAAACGTACTGTAAGAGCTGCTCCGAGATACAGTCACACCTCTGATTAGCTCTGTAAACTTTAAATCCTTTTTACGTCGGCCTGTACTTTAGCACATCAGGTTCTCTCTCTGTGAGAAGGGTGGCACTGAAGTTCTTGATGCAGCAAATTTCTTAGTTGATAAGCTAAATTCATGAGATGACTTGAACCAAAGAGCTCTAAAATGATCACAATCTACATATATTCACTGTTCCTTAAAAGGGTTGGGTTTTTTTTACTTGTATTTACCTCGAGGAGTAACAAATCATTTTTTTAACTTGGTCCAGAGATTAAACATTCAGAATACACTGGAAATCTCTCAGTTTACCAGGTTCAGTTAAAAAAGATGCATGTACAGCATTTATGTGGTGTTTTGACAGACTTTATTTTCTGCTTAAGTGATTCAGTTTCCCCTGGATACATATGGCCCTTTCTTTGTTATGCAGAACTGGAATTGCACAGAAAGAGGATGAGGTTATTGGTTAAGTTGCAATACATTCATTAAACAAGTAATTTCAAATAGCTTTCAATAAATGAAATGTTCCATAAGTAAAATCTGATTCTCAGCTACTTTAAACATTAGGCTGCCAGGCTAAATGAGAAAAAACCCCCATAGTATCTATTAATAAAAACAGCCCACTGGTTAACAACAAACACAACAGCACAGCCAAGAGCCAGTAACCTTCAGACTTCTGTACCCACCAAAGTTTCAGATTCAGGGAAGTTTTTGATGTCTTAATTGCTGTAGAGCAGCTGAGCAATTTTATTGAATGAGAAGGATGAAATACTGAAGAACATGGCAATTAATTTCAAGACTGAGATGCTTAAAGCACTCTGTTTGACTAAAAGTTCAATATTAGGTAAGAGGATCAGTGCAAAAGAGGACAGCAAGTTACAGGGCTTAACACAGACTGTCCAACACAAAGATGCAGGAGGTCAGTGCCCACCTGGAGAATTGTCTAAATAACTCAGTGCGTATGTTACCTTTAAGCCTATTGCTGACCCCTCTCAAGCCCAGTTTTGGACAGATCCAAAACTGCGGAGTTTTGAATATCTGAATCCCAGATATGGGTGAAGATGCACCCACGACTCCAAACACCTGAGCACCTCCAGCCTCACAGATACAACTGGGCAGGCTGAGACTGCTGTGGGGACAGCACGTGGCAGCTCAGAGGGTCACGGGTACTGGTCCATGTTCCTGAGACCGCTCTTCATGTGCAAAGGCACAGTCAGTGCTTCCTGAATATAGACATTATTCACCCAGAGCTGACAACCACAATTGGAACAAAGCATTAGTCAGAATGTAATGTCATATAATTTGCCTGGCATAAGCCTGAGCAAGAAGACCTTGCCCCAAAATGTCAGATGCATCATCTACAATATTCTTGGAAAACAAAAGCCAGGTATAACGAAGAAACTGTAAGGGAAGAGAAAGGATGGACTGATGATATTCCTAAGAAAAGATGGCTGAACTGGTGGCCCATACAAGATGTTCTAATTCACCATCTTTTCTGCAATAGTTCTGGAGGAGACAGGGAATGACTGCAGGTGAAAACTGACACCTCCCTGTGCATCTCTGCACAGAAGCCTGTCAGGAGAGCCCCAGACCTGGCAACCAGCCTCCAACAGCAAAAACTGGGACCGTCAATGTACATCTGCCCCTCACATACTGCAGAGGGTACCCGTGGCAGTTTTCCCTCTCACAAGCCTCCATTGAAGGGTAGCACAGAATATCTGAATTAGACTTCAGGTCAGGAATTCCCTGCAAGATCCTCTTTCTCTCTGTTGACTACAGAGGGAGTCCTTGAAAATTAAATTCTTAATTTTGTTGACCAACATTAGTGAGCTAAAGCTAGAGAAAGTGAAGTCCTTATCCTTTCCTCAAGGCATTTCCCTTGGGCAAAGTAGACACATTTTTAAGTGGTTTTTTGTTTTTGGTTTTTTTTTAAAAAAAGGTTTCTGATAAATCAGTGTTTGAAATTTAAACAAATATCTTGGCTTAATTTCCAAAAATGTTGAGCAACAAAATCTATTAACAGAAATGAAAGACACCAGCAAGCCAGAATCGCCAAGCCAAACTACAACTTCTAGTCACTTCTGGAGTCTTTGTGGTGTCCCTGTATCTCTTGCAGTGAATATTTACCTCTGCTGATGTTAATAAAACACTTAGTTAAAAAATTACTTATGCTATTTTTAATATGTGGATTGTAAATGCCACATTCTATGTGGATGGAAGAAAAGGGTATCATCTCTATTTAGGAGAGGTTTTAAGTCAAATAAAGTTTACTAAAAAATCAAAACTATCATGGTAAGCCAGTTTTTAAACACTATCATGCCTCTACTGTATTACACTCCACAGAGGACAGAGGCTATAGTGAGACAGCTGTTGAAAGCAGCTTTGTTTATTGTTAACCAATGAACTTAGCAGGGGGAGGGATTCCTGTCACAAGGCAGGATATAAGGAAGGAAAAATAACAGTGTATTTCTATTGTTGTCTTTATTCTGTAATATTGTGTATAATCCAAGTAGCTGATGATGCTATTTTCTTGGCAGCAGAACAAGGAGCTATTGTAATTAGAAGAAGCTGGGCCATTTTCATATCAAACAGCTTTCTAAAATACTATGGCAAGATTCAAGGTTATTAGAGAAGACTGTGGAGAAAGCCAATACAAATGAAACAAGGAAGAATGGAACTGGATACGGTGATATCTTCAGGTTCCTCAAAGTCAGCCAGCAGCACTCACTGGTCCTACACATGGTCCTCTGAAGCTGGTAGTGGTATTACAACTCAGAGACACTGCAGGACAATCAGGCATGTCTAATCCTGCCCTCTGCATAAACTCCCTGGGAGTGAACGGCAATGGCAAGGCCGGGCCTTCACTACCTGTGTAACAACTTTTAAATTAACTCACAGCAAGAAAGGTAGTCACCTTGCTGAAATATGGCATATAAAGAAATCAATGGGATATATTTATGTCCCAACAGTCAGACACTGCAGACACATCTCTCTTTTCTCGTTATTGCCTCTATCCCCTCCCTCTCACAAAATGAATGCATTTGCAAAATTAGAAAGGGAAAGAGGGCAGAAAGCATCAGCTGATAGGTTTCTCTGTAACCATGGTGTTAAAATTGAGACAGTGTTTACATTTGTAAATTTTTGTTTGTTTGTTTAAAAATACAGCTCAGCATAGAATAATGTATCAAAGCAATACTTTTGACATTTTTTATAAACACATTCTCCTTGTTTTTTTAAATTGTGGAGTTATGTCAAAGTTTCTTAAGAAAGGTGTAAATCAGTCATGCTCCAGAAATGGTATCTAGTCAGCTAGATGTTTATAGGGAGTGGCAAGAGAAAGACTTCTGCAGGAGCACTAGTCTTTTCAGTTCAGAGCACTGAGCTTTTTACTAGGAAATGTGAAAGATTAGCTGTCTAGTTTTCAGCACTGAAAGCGGGTGCCTAGAGCTGTCTGGAGTAAGTACTTGCCTTCAGGATGGAAACATATTTATTGCAGGTTCTGGTTTCCCACTCGTCAGTCTGGGAAGTTCTGCAGATGGAATGATAGAATCAGTAATGTTGGCAAAGACCTCTAAGATCATCCAGTCCAACCATGAACCCAGCACTGCCAAGTCCACCATCAAACCATGTCCCTGAGTGCCACATGTGCATACATTTTAAATACTTCCAGGGATGGTGAGTCCACCACTTCCCTGGGTAGCTTGTCACAAGGCTTGAAAACCCCTTCAATGAAGAAATATTTCCTAATATCCAAACCCCTGTGTGCACCTTTCGCTGCTCCGGCTGCGCTCCCGGACTGACCCGCTCCAGCTGTTCCCCCAGCTCTGCCGAAATGCTGCACCACCAGAGAGACCCAAACAGCTGGGGAAATTCCAGACATGAACAACCTTCCAGCTGAGGTGAAATCTGCTCTGGGCTTTTAAACAGCGATCCTTTGGCTCCTCCCTGCCCCAGAGGTGCAGGTGAACTCGCCCAGAGCTGGCAGTCGGGTGTTTGGGGAAGAGGCTCCGACGGGAGTGGCCCGGGGTCCCACGTGGGTCACCCAGCTGTCGAGGGCACTGCCCTGTGTGGCCATCCAGGAGCCCCTCTGGCAGCCACACTGGCCCCACCACAGCTGGGGCCGGGGCCCCTCGGCAGCCCCACAGCCCACACTCACAGTCAGGCCAGGCCTCCCCACCCGCTCCACCCCAGGGTTCCCCCAGCACAGCTCAGACCTCTGCAGCCTTCAAACACTTTAATCAGGCAACAACAAAATAAGGGCTCCAGGGCTGTGAGGGGATGAGGTCTGTGGGGGCTCTGAGTGCTATGGGGTCTCTGGGGGTTATGTGGGATACAGGGAATGTAGGGGCTGGGAGTGCTATGAGGTTTATTTGGGCTATGGGTGCTGTGAGGGCTGTGCCACTGTTGGGGTGAGAGAATTATGGACAAGGAGAGAGAGGACAACGGCCACGAGTGACCGACCTTGGGGCCACACCTGGGAAGGCGATGAGGAGCCCCACACTTCCAGTCTTTAATGGACTTTTAAAGCATTTTTGATGGTTTTATAGTGTTTACCCCAGTTTGCTGTATTTCCCTCATGTTACATGTTCTATTAAGTTCTTTTCTCCCTCATGGTTTTCCCCAGATCCCTCATTGGTGGAGATTTGGTGCAGTGATGGGCGGACTCCTGCCCTTTGCCCACTTACCTACTCTGTTTGCATACCCCTCCCTTACTCTGCCCTAACCCCACCCTAGTTACACCTCTTTCTGGAAGGTTCTGCCCCCAGTTTTATAAAAGGGGCACCCATCTTCATAAAGTGTCTCATTTGGCCACAAGCCCACGAGTGGACTAATCCTTTCACGAACCTGAGAGTCGTGGCATGCCATGTCTTGGGATGCAGCAGAGTGACTGGCCTGAGGCATCTCATCTTCAGGAGGTGACACTCCCTCGCTCTTCCAGCTTCCCTGGGTTGCTTTGAAATAACAAAAAGGAAATAACAGTTAAGGGAACAGCACTCAAGGAAAGCCTCAGCACCTCCTGGATCAGAACAAGAGCTGGAGATCAAGTGCAGGTATCAGTGCCGTGCCACTCACTTCTTCTCTGCTTCTTCAGCTTCTGGAATGTCTGTGTCTCTGCCAGTTGTGCAGCCTGATGGCTTGAGTGTCCTCCTCCATAAAGAGCATGATCTTCTTTTCAAACCAAGGAAATTCCCTTGTGTTGTTTGTGGGAGGACTGGGACAGGGAAGGTTTTGCAGACGTGAGGAACAGAAGGTGGGGCAGGCAGAGAGGCATCCCTGGCACATGTTCCTTGCTCTTGTCAGCTCTTCATCCTCTTCACCAAATGCACAGTTGAACATGTTCCCGAGCCCTTCCCATCGGAGCTTTTCAAAGAATCTGAAAAAAAGTCCAAAAGGAATATAACCAGGTTTGGCCAGAGGGATGGCAGCAGCAGGTGTCCCAGAAGAAAGGGATGGCACTGGCTGGTGTGGCTGGGAATGAGCCCTGGAAGGGAAAGGCATGTGGAGAGAACAGGAGTGGGACAAGGACAAATAGGGCAGGGCCATCACCCGACGAGAGTTTTGCTGGGAATTAGAGCACAGAAAGCACAGAGCCCTTTCCTCATGGTCTTGGGGATGTGGGAGCACAGCAGAATTCCAAGACATCCCCCCCAGCACCAGGGCAGAGAAGGGCTGGGTGGGATGGGAGCCTATGGCTGTGCAATCACGCCTGCTCTAGGGTCCCTTTTTTGGGTCTTTCCCCAAAACAATGTGTTTTAAACCCAGACTGGTGGGTCTCTGGCACCTGGGCAGCTGTGGGGCTCGGGGATGAGTTGCTGTTCAGAATGAGGACGGTTCTTGGCACAGCAGTGGCATGAGGCAGGGAGAAGTTACCTTCTCAGACAGGATTTCACAGTGTTTTGAGTCTGGAAAGCATCAGCCTGATGTTGCCAGAAGTGTGCCTGGGGAAGAAGAGATGTGTAACATGAGAGTTTTTTCTTGTCTTTCTCTGCAAAACAAGGGAGACCAAAAGGCTCTTCCTCCAACCCACCCCCTTCTATACACATCTGTGTCCATGCAAGTCTGTGAAAACAGCCAGGTTTTTAGAGAGACCATCCTCCCTTCCCAGTCTCCCACTTTTTCCTGCCTCTGAATTCCCCAAGCTCTCCTGTTATCATGGCTGCAAGGCTGAAGGCAGGAGAGCTGCAACCAGCTGGACAGAGGGCAGGACAAGCCCCCTGCAAGCCAGCTGAACCCTGCTGAGCTGGAGGGTGTGAAGGCTGCCACAAGCTCCAGGGGTGGACAAACATCTCCTGTGCTCCCCAGCACATGCATGGGCATCGGCAGCAGCACGTGGCGCTCCTCAGCAGGGCACTGCAGCCACAGGGCTTGATTGACAGCAGTCAAATGAGGTTTTATCATAGTGTATGAGATATATCGCAGTTGTGATGAGGATGAAGCTGATGATGAAGGTCACAATAAGATCAAACAGCTTTATTCTGGCAACTGCAGAGTAGCTGCGCTCTGGATTCTGCTGGGAGAAAAGGAAAGTAAATTGGAAGGAGAGAGAGGCTTCCTCCTTGCATTGCCCATTGCCCAGAAGGACACGTGCAGCAGTGCCCAGGATCTCTCCTACCTTTCCTGTGGATTCCTGCCAGGCCAGGCCACTGAAAAACTTCTTTTGCCTGAGACACTGGTCTACAAGAGCAGAGGCTCCCTGGCTGTCTTGCAGCTCACTGAGCCTCTTCAGCAGCAGCCCAGTCTTGGAGACCATCCTTGCAAAGGGCAGCCACAGCTCGGGCAGGCTGCAGTCCGTGCTCAGGGCTCCTGTCACATGGGCAATGAACGTCTGCACAGCTCCATCTGGCACCTGCAAGCGCAGGTGATGCTCGACCCTGGCCTGAAGGAGCTGTGCTGGGACTGGCGCACGGCCTGGGCTGTGGGAGCCTCCTGCTTTGTTGGGTAGCCAGGACCTTTCCTCTTGTCGCTTCCAGGATTCCCCTGGACAGGAATGCTCTTCTCCAGCAGTGTCCTCTCCCATGGTGCTGACAGCAGGGGGGCTCTTGGCCCACAGGGTCTCCTGGTTTCTGTTTAGACTATGCACCCCTTTAGTTTCTCTTGGTGTTGGCTCTTCCTCTGTTTTCACATTGTCAAATACCTTATAGAAAACGGGATTATGTTCAACCCAGTATCTGGTGTCCCTCTGCCTGTGCTGGTACATCCGAACAGGGCTCTTTCTTCGAACTGCTGCTTTCTTTGAACCTTGCTGTCTGAAGGCAGCTTTGTTGCCAGTGGGGTTTAACCCACAAGCTGCTTCTCAGAGGCTTAATACTGGCCGTTTCAAACCAGAGTCGAGCTGGTTTTGCCCCCAGCCTGTGGTTTACTTTTCCTCCATTGCCCGCATCTTTTGCACCTTCTGCTTGGCAGGTGGTGGCTGGTGTGGGACAACATTTTTCACAGCCAGGGTGCTTTGAGCATCATGCTGCTTGTTCTGGAGCTCCACTGCCAGTCACTGTGCTAGAAAATAGTTTCCTTCTGTCCATGTCTCTGCTCCAGCTCATGTTCCAAATGCTGTTCAGCATCACCAGCAGTTCATCAATCGTTTCACTTCCTTGCCTGGAGAGGTGCTGAGAGGAATATGAATTTGCTATGAAATCTTTCTGGGTGCTGACATCACCTTCGGTGTTGGTCTGATTCTGGGCAACTGCAAACATTATTGTTCCATGATGTCCCAGCAAAGTGTCCTTGGATTGGATGTCCAACTCCATGCTGGTTTTGAGGTGTCTGGACCCTGCTGCTTCCACTATTTCTCCCTATGTCTATGCCAAAGAACCCGTGGGAGCTGTAAAAAACCAAGAGAGCACATCAGTGACTCGCTGTCACGAGAAGCTTTCTGCCAAAACACAGGCACAGGTTCACCCCAAGCAGCAGGCACGTGTCTCTAAGGAGGAGCACAGTCCGAGGCCTCCCACGTCTCACCTGAGCTGCCTGCACTGGCCTTTGGGCTGATTTAAAATCCTCACAGGGTTGACGTTCCTCTAGAGGGACTGCCCAGGTTTAGAGTCTCTGGGACTGGCCAGGAGCTGCCAGCCTGGACTGATGCCATTAAGGTGACCAACGCTGGCTGGGAACCCCCCAAAACGGGGCTGTGCTGCAGCATCTCCTCCATCTGGAGGCAGATTTGAGGCGCAGTCTCCACGGTCAGGACACCTACCACTGCACTGGGCAGGGTTGGTGCTGCACAGGTTCTCACAGAGGAAATGGATGGTCCTGCACAGGGTCTTGATGGGGCCATGTTCCTTGCAGAGGCAGCAGGACACATCCCTGGGCATTTTGCTAAAGACGAGGTTACTAGAGAAAAACCTGGTATCATAATCCATGTCTCCGAGTCCAAGTAGGGAAACACACAGAGAACACATTGTGCTTGTGCTTCAGTGTCTGCCATAGCTCTTTAAAACTTGCCCCAGCCCAAATTTAAAAGGAAAGTTATGTTCTTGTAATTTTGGAGAGGTTTTCAATTAGAAGATTAGCTTCTCCATCAGCAGCAACTTGGCGATTTTACCTTTGAAAATGGAACCAGAGCCCAGATAAGATTTGAAAGAGAAACACCCACACCTTCATAGAAAATTCCCCTTTAAAAACCTGGAGCATCTCACCTAAAGGGGCCATTCTGCTTCCAAGCTGGTGAATTTGTGGGATTCCCAAAGGTAAACAGCAACCTTTAGGCTTTTTGGGGTTGTTCTGATTTAGTGGAAGAAGGATTTGTTTCCCAAGCAGACCCCTTGTCCCAGCACCTGTCCCGGTCTGCTGGCGGCTGGGTCTCAGTCCCCCTCAGTGTTTCCAGGTGGAATGTTTTCTGGAGGAACATGAGGAGTGTCTGTGGAGACACTTGCATTGCACTCAGGTCCCTGCAAGGGTTTGAAAGAGCATGTTAAATTCTCAGGTGACATTGGCAGAACTCTGCTTTGAGAACCAGCCCAGGTCCCTGATGATGCTGGTCATATTGGCAGAGGACCGGACAGCTTCTCAGTGGTTCTGCCCCAAGTCTGTAGTTCAGGTTCCTCTTTAAAACAGTGAATAGACATTAATTTATGGCTCAAATGCTCTGAGATTTTTCAGCAACATAACTCTGTAGGCTTTAAGAATTTATGGAAAAAAAGAAAAAAAATCCAAACTCCCTAAAACCTATGATTCTAACTGTTAAGTATCTTCTTTGTATAATTAGCATAATGATTAACAACCTAGAAATCCAAATTCCCAGCTCTGCGTTCAAAAGACCCACAGGCAGCAAGATTATTATCCAGGTTGTTAAACAATATGAGGTAGCCCCTCTGGGAGAACCTTCTCTGTCCCACGCTTGGTTACACAGCACTGATCCCCTACACGTCTACGCCTCCAGTACTTGGAGGGACACCAAGCATGGCTCCTCACAGCCCACCCGTCACACAGCCTTAGGAAGAGACTTAGAGTGTATTTCTAAGGAGTTGTGCTGATGGATGCTGCTCACCAGGATCACAACTGTGTTAACAGATCACAGGTTTATAGTTAGCGCAGGCAGCACCTGCCAGGTCAAAGACTAGGAAGCAGGTCAGAGACCTAAACTAACATCTTCAACATACCAAATACAGACCTATGTACTTCAATAAACATGCTAAAGGAACATAATATGAATTTCCCAGTAAACCTTATTCTATAAAGGAAATTTCTCCACTACTCCACCTATAGAAAAAAAACATTGCAGAGACTATGGCAAACATTTCAGATTTCCATGGGAATTTCTAAAACAGTAATTAATTTTGTTATTTCTTTTGAGAAATTAAATTAATAGGTATAATTAAGGCTTACATAACTCTTATTTCCCCCTTGCTGAAACTAAAAGTAATAATTGTATTTACAAAATTGCTTGAGATCCACCTGTCACTTCTCAAACCCATACAACATTATTTCAGGTCTTTATAAATAACTGGAATTCTGTATCTGTAAACTTCTTCCTGAATTCAGAAAAAGCTACAAATATACTATGGCATCCTTCTTACAGGAAGGATTGTGACAGGAAGAAAATTTTTCAAGAACTAGATTTGTACTTTGGAAGCCTTTTCTGCAGAAGTGGATGACTATAAATCTCATGCAATACAAAAGACAGTAGAAACTTCTAAAATCTCAGTTCTTTGATTAAAGTTTCTACTAAGCTGTTTCTACTAATATGTATATATATACATATTTTTTCCTCACTCCTGCAGAAAAGAAAAGGAAAGTTATGATTGAAGAATTTAAAAACAGCAGAGACAAGCTCTGAGGCAATACAGTAGGTACCACGCTACTTGAACAGCACAATAAAGATGGCTCCACTCACTTCTCAGCCACATTTGTAGCCTGCCCTTCCATATACACCATTGCTCAAAATGTTACCTTTCTTGAGTCAAATATTTAAATACATATTATCTGACAAATCTACAGATTTCAGCTACTGAGGGAATAATTTTGAATAAAGTGTTATTATTTCCCCCTTTGTCATCAGTTTTGATGATGCTGTTAATGTAAACAAGAAACTAGAGAGTTATTCACCACAGATGGCACAGCAATAAAAATCTGGACATTTTTGATGTGAATGTCTATCTTTGGACCTATTTTCTAAGCAAATGGAATAGAAACCACTACATACTGCAGTACGATAAACACTTCTGATGACAGTAATTGAGGAATGACTGTTACTTTAAGTCTAGTGTGAGGGGTCATTTGACATAAAAGAAATGTCTTAAAACAGGTTACCTACCTTGGCCTACCATATCTAACTCATTCTGCTTCATCTGGTAGAGTTAGAAATCCATCTGCTGTTTTTAGATATCTCCAATGTTGAGGCTCAAGGTGGTGATCTCAAGGATGAAACATGTGAATCTCACTTCCAGTGAGCTGAAATAAGGAAAGGTTTTAACTTATGGGAATTGAACTTCTATACAAGACAAGCTTGGACTACAGAAATTAAATTCTACTCTCCTATAAAAGAAAAACATGTCTTGTTCTATGAATAAGCATGTATTACTATTAATTTGGAATGAGGGAGAAAGGAAGAAAGAGCATTCAGAAACCATTTTAGGCCAGCAACTCAACAGCAGTGTTATCACACACAGACAACGTAGCTAGTGCAGCCCTGTAGAGATAGCCAAGTTAATTTTAAGCTGGCTGGCCAAGTATGAGAAGTTTATGTTAGAAGGCACTCATGGCAGCAAGGAACAGAGTGCTAGCCAGCCTACCTGCTGAGAGCCAATTACTCTATCAAACTCTTGTATTGCCACTTCTGATACTTCAATGGCTAAATTAAAGCTAGTTCAAGTATTGATAACTCCAGTTTATTATTCCTAAATAATTTTTTAACAGTAGCTTTTGAGATGGTAATGCATCTTCACAGTGATAACTCCTACACATTCTTTCTTGTTTCAAAAAGGAAATGGGGATTAGTCCACACTTGAAAAGGTCCCTCGAATTTGGAGGTATCAGTTGCTCCAAATCAAGAAGCATTTGAAATACACTTCTAAGAAAATCAGATTATTGTCTTTCAAGCTGCAAATTACATTTTTTGAAGGGATTGTTATGTCTTGTATGATATTTGCATATATACAGTCTCCTTATATTTTAAAATTATTTCTGATTGATTCCTGGTGCTATAATAATTTAGTTTATTGTGCAGCTATCAGATGAATTTAAAAAAAAAAACAAAAAACAACAAAACAACACCAAAACTCTAAGAGAACTCAGAACCATTTGCAAATCAGGGAGTATCTAAAATTTTTTTGCAGCTGTTCAGCCCAAATAACTCTGAACTTTCTCTGAAAGAGTAATTCTCACATAGCTGTGCTTCTGTAGCATTAAGCACAACTGTGCTTTAAGAATCTCTAGCAGTGAGAAAACTGAAGCAGTGCTACTGAACACAAATTATGTTATAAAAAATTACAACCTTCCAAAGCAGACATCATCAATAAATAGAGAAGAATATTTTAAGAAACACAAAACTTTCTAAGAATAGTCTTCTTTGATTTCTTCTGTGTACCAGTATGATTGCAGTTTATCTTGTACAGCTTAAAGTGAGCACACAACTACTGCTGGCTGTTTTTCTGTTCTAATACAGGTCATTTAACATAAGTCATGTAAGGTCTATTTGAAGATGATTTTTGCAAGTGCCACCCCTCTGAAACATAAACTTCTGATGTGTGAGATTTCTAAGGAGTGAGCCTGTGACATCTGATACAAATCTTGCTTCAGGCTACAGATGCAGTAGTGGTGTAAACAAAGTAGAACTTTTTTTCTAAAACACTAAACCCCCCAAAAAAACAAGAGCAGGAGATATCCTGGTGAGTCAGGAGGCCTGGAAATGCTTTCAGAGTACTACAGATCAGACTTCAATACTTGCAGCATCCAAGAGGACTCATGTGCTCCCTGAAATACAAGCTGACCAGTCTCACAGCCCTTCCAGGAAGCCAGCTTCCACAACAAGGTGCTCACTGTCAAATCAGTTGCCCCGTAAGGAATAAAGTTATATGCTTCATAATCTATGTTTAAACCCTCGCTGCTACATAATCAGGCTATTAACACCAGCCACTCATGTGTTCTTTGAGATTTGGGACAATTCCACAATTGTTACGCGCTGGCCACTGTTAAATTTTGGAGTCATTTACTCTGTATTAATTACATCATGTGAGAGAAGGGTACGAGTAATCTCTTACTAATGTTATTCGCAGTATATAACACATGCATAGGGCCTCAGTGACAGATAGTGGGGTTCATGCCACAGTCTGTCAATAGTGCTACAGTTTAGTGATTTCTAAGCTAGGGAAGGAAATAGCAGCTAGTTTAGAGCTACTGTTAACTTCAGACTTAAGAAGTACTCAGGGAAAAGAGCATTATATAAAATCTCATTATTACTCTGCCTCCTCCTGCATTTGAGTTTCATCCCTTTGGTTATTTGTGCCCCTCTGCCTGTGCTGTATGTGTCTCCTCTTCTGCAGGTGACAACAAGAACATGCAGAGGGACTAGTAATGACATGTAACAGTGGTGAGCTTGAAAGCATTAGGCTTAAAATTGCTCTTACTGGTGTCTTGCACATCTTTACTTCCTGCCATATTTCAAGCAGCAAATGCAATTAATGTTCCTCAGCTCCTGACCAGTAAATTTCGTAAGAACGCTAGAGTCCTTTAATTTGATTGGCAGAGATGATACAAACTGCAAACACTAAGAAACAGAAATTACTTTTTCCTCTCTGTGCCACTGTAATATCAACATGTCCTTACCTGCAAAAGATTTCAGTATTTGTGTCATGTTATAATAACCAAAGGAACTCTTTACACCACCAATGATTTCTTATTAAGATGCAAATCAAGAACAATCTCTGATCTTCTAGTGGAGCTTGAAAGCACTTTCTTCATTAGTCAGGCTCCATCTAACATCTGACAAGACTTTCCTCATCTTTGTTATCATAGAAACTGACTTAAAAATTATCTTATGGATTCACATTTATGGTCAGCAATAAAGGGCTAGAATCATATATAAGCCATGAAAATAATATGATAGTTTTAATGGTCACTACAAATCAGCATGTATTCTACTTAACAGAAAGTGTGAATGAAGTTTAGTTGTTTAATCTGTTTTTTGTAATCTGGTTCTGACACCTGAATTCCTTTAGATGCTAAAATGAAATGTCCCATGCTACACAAGCAGAATGGTTTTTCACTGACTCGAGTCACTTCTAACTGCTCGCTAGGTGAGTTTTCCTTCATACTTTCTTTCACCACTTTATAGCTTTTGTAGTATCTCCATCTTTTAAATATAGAACTTATAAAAAGTAAATATGTAAAGCATTTATGGTGATTACACGATTACAACATCTCACCTGTTGCTGCCATCGTATGATCCATAATTAACCTTCAAAGTGCTTCATTGCTATCTCAGCTTGAGTAATAAAATCCTTGAGACAAGCACCATGGCTTGCTTTCATTTTTAGAGAGCTTGCTTTTCTTGTAATCAATAACAGTTTTATAATAAATTATTAATATCTCTGTTCCTTTCAGCCCTTCATTTGTATTGAGTAGAACATTGCTAAAGCTAACAGATGTCTAAGGTCACATTGGAGGAGAACTGCATCTTGTGGCAGCAGTTTCACTGTTTTCTTCATGCATTTTGGCAGGCTGACCAGTCGTGCTGTGGTTATAGGTACACTGGGAAAATCCAAACCAGGTAAAAACAGGTAGATGTGTTTTCCACCCACATTCCAAAGAGCAAATGCTCCAAAGATTCTTAATATATAGGCTATATATGTTTCCAGACCAAATTTTCAATTTTCCCAACTTCAGGGGAACTGCTTAGTATCTTAATTTAAAACTTAAGCCTGAGGAGATTCATTTAAAGGAACTAATCCAGCTAAATACACTAACATGAGGAATTTACACAAGCTAGCTCTCCACATTTGCATCTCCCTGAGGCAGTATTCTAATGGAACCATAGTGTAAGAGTATTATTGCCTCACAAATCTGACATCTTCAATCCTTTGAATAGTTAAAGAAAAAAAATTACAGGTCAGTAACCATCTGACTAAAGCTTAACTTGGAACAATAATCATTATCTGCATTTTTGTGGCTTTTATTTCTATAGCTTAGATATCTAAAAAAAAAAAAAGATAATGATCTGTCTAGAACAGTGTTCCATCATCTCTGCTGACTATCCAGATGCCAGAAGGTCCATTTCCTTGTTATTTCTTACAGTCAAGTTTCCATCCAAATTCCTTCACCAGCAGGTCAGAAGTCTGCTATTCTTTTTGCAGAGTATGCAAAGTGTCCCTGACCCCAACCTTTCCCCAGTGATACAAAAGGTTTTATGGTTTTGTGGGCACGGTGGTATTTAGTTGAAGGTTGGACTTGATGATCTTGGAGCTCTTGTCCAACCTGAACGTTTGTATGAACAAGCTGGTAACTCTGCTTCTTCCAGGCAGGGCCACAGGGGTGCCCAGCCAGAGGGATGCCTCACTCTCAGTGGTGTCACAGAATCACAGAACATCCTGAGTTGGAAGGGACCCACAAGATTATCAAAGTCCAACTTTTGGCCCTGCACAGGACAATCACAAGAATCCCACCACGTGCCTGAGAGCATTGTCCAAATGCATCTTAAACTCTGTCAGCCTTGGTGCTGTGACCACTGTCCTGGGGAGCCTGTTCCAGTGCCTGACCACGTTCTGGGCGAAGAACCTTTTTCTCATGTTGAGCCGAGGGTGTGCCCTGGCAGCCAGGAGGGCCAGTGGGATCCAGGGGTGCATTGGGAAGAGTGTATCCAGCAGGCCGAGGGAGGTGACCCTGTCCGTCCAGTCAGCCACATCTGGAGCGCTGTGTCCAGTTCTGGGCTCCTCAGTACAAGGAGAAGGAGCTATTAGAGAGGGCCCAGAACAGGCCACAAAGATGATGAGGGATCTGGAGCATCTTCTTCTCTTATGAGGAGAGACTGTGGGAGCTGGGCCTGGTTAGTCCGGAGAAGACTGACTGGGGATCTCATTATTGCACATAAATTGTTTGCCATTGTTGCACATAAATTGCCTGCACTATTGCCAAGAGGATGGTGCCAGACAGGACAAGTGGTGCCCAGTGACAGGATAAGGAGCAATGGCCACAAACTAAGACGGGAAGTTCCTCCTCAACATGAGATAGAACTTTAAGTTGAGGGTGGACGAGCACTGGAACTGCCCAGCCCGGGGGGGTCGTAGATTCTCGTTCTCCAGAGACATTCCA
>VWZF01003716.1:364236-562426 GCA_013396755.1 Sclerurus mexicanus | reverse complement strand
TGGCTTTTATTTCTATAGCTTAGATATCTAAAAAAAAAAAAAGATAATGATCTGTCTAGAACAGTGTTCCATCATCTCTGCTGACTATCCAGATGCCAGAAGGTCCATTTCCTTGTTATTTCTTACAGTCAAGTTTCCATCCAAATTCCTTCACCAGCAGGTCAGAAGTCTGCTATTCTTTTTGCAGAGTATGCAAAGTGTCCCTGACCCCAACCTTTCCCCAGTGATACAAAAGGTTTTATGGTTTTGTGGGCACGGTGGTATTTAGTTGAAGGTTGGACTTGATGATCTTGGAGCTCTTGTCCAACCTGAACGTTTGTATGAACAAGCTGGTAACTCTGCTTCTTCCAGGCAGGGCCACAGGGGTGCCCAGCCAGAGGGATGCCTCACTCTCAGTGGTGTCACAGAATCACAGAACATCCTGAGTTGGAAGGGACCCACAAGATTATCAAAGTCCAACTTTTGGCCCTGCACAGGACAATCACAAGAATCCCACCACGTGCCTGAGAGCATTGTCCAAATGCATCTTAAACTCTGTCAGCCTTGGTGCTGTGACCACTGTCCTGGGGAGCCTGTTCCAGTGCCTGACCACGTTCTGGGCGAAGAACCTTTTTCTCATGTTGAGCCGAGGGTGTGCCCTGGCAGCCAGGAGGGCCAGTGGGATCCAGGGGTGCATTGGGAAGAGTGTATCCAGCAGGCCGAGGGAGGTGACCCTGTCCGTCCAGTCAGCCACATCTGGAGCGCTGTGTCCAGTTCTGGGCTCCTCAGTACAAGGAGAAGGAGCTATTAGAGAGGGCCCAGAACAGGCCACAAAGATGATGAGGGATCTGGAGCATCTTCTTCTCTTATGAGGAGAGACTGTGGGAGCTGGGCCTGGTTAGTCCGGAGAAGACTGACTGGGGATCTCATTATTGCACATAAATTGTTTGCCATTGTTGCACATAAATTGCCTGCACTATTGCCAAGAGGATGGTGCCAGACAGGACAAGTGGTGCCCAGTGACAGGATAAGGAGCAATGGCCACAAACTAAGACGGGAAGTTCCTCCTCAACATGAGATAGAACTTTAAGTTGAGGGTGGACGAGCACTGGAACTGCCCAGCCCGGGGGGGTCGTAGATTCTCGTTCTCCAGAGACATTCCAACCCCACACGGACGATTCCCGTCCCCACCTGTCACCTGCTGGCCCTGCCGTGGTTAGAGGGGTTTGGGCTGGATGATCTCCGGCCGCCCCTTCCAGCCCGACCTGCCCCGGCCCCGCCGTGGGTTCACAGGCACGGCCCGCTCTGCGCCCGCGGCAGCGCTTGCCCGGCGGCCCCTCCGCCCGACCCACGGACACGGATCCCCATCCCCCACATCCTCATCCACATCCTCATCCTCATCCTCATCCACATCCACATCCAGCCCCGCGCCGAGGGCGGGCACGGGCCCGGGCCCAGCCCCAGCCCGGGAGGGGAAGGCCGCCCGGGCCGGCCCGGCCCGGCCCTTGCCGCCNNNNGCCCGGCCCGCCCCTTGCCGCCCCCTCGCGGCGGAGCCTCCGCCGGCCGAGGGACGGGAGTGCTCCTGGGAGAGCGCACTGGGAGAAACCCCTGTGCTGGCAGCCTCATCCTGTGGAGCAGGGAGGGAGAAACCCCTGTGCTGGCAGCCTCATCCTGTGGAGCAGGGAGGGAGAAACCCCTGTGCTGGCAGCCCGGTCCTGTGGAGCAGGGAGGGAGAAACCACCATCGATCCGCTTGTTTTGGGTGACAGTGATAAGAAACTGCATTAATAAGACACTTCAGCTTAAGTGTTTTGAAGCTTTTGGTAAAACTTTAGGGATTTTCGTTATAGCATTTTAGTTAAAGGGACTTTCTGGCTACACACGTGTAGAAATTTGTCAGCTGCAAATGTATTTTTTGCAGGAGGCCACAAGGCCTAGTGGAGAGCTGCAAGAATACTAAAATAGAACTTAATTCAAGTTTACCCAGTCAGAATTCACCTAGATTATCACAAGCAGCTACAAAACTAATAAACGCAAGCTAAGGGACTTTACAGAGAAAAACAGCAAAACAAGGCATGTGTCTAACAAAAAGGTCGAAGGTTCAGAGGGATGGAGAGCTCCTGAAGGACCACCCGAGAGGCTGAAGTAAGCAACACGACCCCCCGAGACAAGAACTGCCCAAGCGCCAGCCAGGGCACCACCCCAGTTATGCCCAGCTATGCTTATGTATAAGATACCAGTACACACTATAAATATGTAATAGATCTTGAAAAAAATTGCTTTGCATATGCAGTAGAAAAGTGCATAAAATACGCGGGTTTGCACAATGTGGGTGGAGTGGGTTAGGCAGAGCCATCCCCTCACTCCTCGCCAGTGTTCAGTGAACAAATACCTGCTGCTCAAAGGTGCAGGCTCTGAGCAGTTCTTTATCGACCAGGATTAACCGGGAATTTTGGCATCAACAGCACCCTGAATGAGATGGGAGGAAGAGAGCCGTGGGCCAGCCCATGCCAAACAGCCTTCCATGGTGTCACCGCTTCTGCCTGGCTCAACAGCTGGGGACAAGCCCTGGCAGTAGCTGGGCAAGGAAAGGCGAGGAACAAGGCAAGAAAGACAAAGCTGAACCTTTTTCTTGCACCTGGAGCAGTCGCCCACCATGCTGGTGCCCAGGTGTGGCCCTGCACCATGTGTAGGAACAGGTGTCCCGTGTTTGTGGTCGCTGGAGCAAAACAGGCAGGTCCTGGGTGTCCTGCCATGCCCGGTCAGTGACCTGCATGAGCTGCCCCGAGCCTCTCATTTACACTGCAGTGTAGCCATGGCCTTTGATCCTCTGGGTCTCACCCCAGTTATTTATTCACATTTTTCATTTGAGGTAACATCAGGGACTGAAAAAGACTCATTTTTTGCTTGGTATGGGAAATCTTGAGTAAGTTGCTTTTCTTCCTGTAAAGACAAGAAAAACAAACCTTTGGTTTCACATATGTCTATGCAAGATTCAGCTAAGTTTTCTCTGTGCAAGCTCAGCATATACTTACTGAAACATACAGTTTTTCCTTCTTTCTTCAGCATTTCCAGATCCACCACCATTCTCAGGGCTCTTCTCTGAGGCCATTCCAGATTTTTCAGCATCTTTTCTGAGGTGCTAGTGTCAGAATTGGACACAGCATTTGACAGTGATCTCACCATTGGTGCAAAGAAAACTGAACAAACCAACCAAATGAAAACCCCGCATGCCTTCTGAGTAATCTCTCTTTCTTAGGACAGTGTAGTAAGGATGTCTGCCTGATCATAGGACAATTATTCTGTCAATTTAGCAATTTCTGAACAGGAAAAAGAAGAGAATGACTTTCATAACCTGTCTAGCTCCAGAAGAGGGCCCTTTCTTCTAAAACCTTACCCACAGTCTTGGCATGCAAAGTCTGGGTTCTTTTTCTGACATTGACCTACCTGAATTTAGGTTTTTATACCTGACTTGCAGTATTGCAGACAGCTTGCAGGCATGCCCAGTCTTCTTTTCCACCTGAATTCAGGTTTTAATCCCTGATTTACAGTATTACAGACAGATTCCAGGCATGCCCAGCCTTCTTCAATAGCTTCTTAATCCTTTTGTCCCCTGAGGTGCTGGCAACTACCAGAGGCTACTCTAATTCTTACAGTGCTGGTTTTTGAAAGTTAAACCAAAATGTAGTTCTTAGATGAACACCTTGCAGGAGACCATTTTATGAGCATTTCCTTTTCCAACCAAGCCAGTGGTTTTCTCAAGTTACATATTGTTTTTCTGACCAGATTAAATTTTCACAGCCAGTCTAAGAGTACAGTGAGCTTGATGAGTATATGAAAGTTGTAATTCATGTCCTGCTTCCTTAATGTGCAGTGAATGAAACTTGCCAGACAGTGTAACTCTTGCTGGTCCTAACACAGGTTAGCTCCTCGTTTTCAGACATATAGTCAGTCACAAGAAAGGATCTAGTTCAGTATAATCATTGCAAAAGAAAGAAGCAACACAACTCAGTACCTAAACTGTCTTCAAAGGCCAACCTAGTAATATTTGTACATTGTTCTGAAAAAATCCCTCATGCCCACATTAGTGGGCAATATCAGGGTATTCACCTGATGCAATAAAAAGTGAGCCTGTGGATTTGTGTTTACCAGGCCAGTGGGAAGAAAGTGTCCACCGTAGAAAAACAATCAGGCCCATTTTTACATAGCCCAAAGTCACACCTTACAGGAGTGGGTTTTCTACTTTGACAGGAAGATAGGCTAGGAGATCAACTTTTTCTTCATTTGAGTTTACTGGCAAAAAGATTAGCAGTAAGCCTTTTCACACAGAATCACAAAATCATTTCAGTTGGAAAAGACTTCCAAGGTTTTCAGGTCCAACCTTTGACCAATCTCCACCTGTCTACTAGACCATGGCACTAAGTGCTTCATCCAGTCATTTCTTGAACACCTCCAGGGACGGTGACTCCACCACCAGGTAATCCATTCCAGTGCTTAAGAAGAAATTATTCCTGAGAAGAAGTTACTTTATATTTCTACAAATGCCAAAAGTCAAAATATGTTTGAGGATCCAAGTGTTGCCTTGCTTATAAGCAGGAATGATCAAGCCTGGGTATTGTTTGAAAACAACTCCAAAAAACTACAGAAAGGAAGACAGACAAAAGAGGAAGGTAATAATAATGAAAAATCTATCCTAGTGAGCATGTATCTTCAGGAACTGGAATTTTTTATTTCTCCTCTGGATAAGAAACTATACTATGCTATTTTATCTTTGCCATTCTCTTAAGGTCTTTGATAGATGTCATACTATAAGAAAAATCATCAACAGTTTCAATTATTTATGAATGCTGCAGAAAACCCCATCAAACAAGACATGGAAGGCAGGCAGTAGGATGAAAGCATAGAAGTCTAATAATTACAGATGGGTTAGTTCTTTAGAGATTGTTTTTTAAATGAGAAGAATTTTACTTGACAAGTATAAAAGTGTTTCTGTACATAGTGGAGGGGCTAAACTGGGAGATATCAAATTCCTGATAATAAATGTAATCTAAAGCACCTTTTTAAAAATCCTGATTAGCAACAGTCAGATTCAACTTCTTTGTTGGAGAAAAACCCCACACTGATAGAGCTGACCCACTAGTAGAGCTGACTTATTTTTACAGTGCCCTAAAACTGATTTAATCAGTCCTTTCAGTCATTTGAGAATAAGACACCTAATGAGGGTGCCATAAATGTAATCAGCTTCTCATTTCTGTATTTTAGCTAATGCTTCTTACCATATGGAAGACACGAGCTGTGCTGCAGGCAGCAGATTCAGGACAATGTTTTATGTCCCAGACCTCTTCCTTCATCCACACCACAAGGCCAGTAGAGTTTTGTCTCTCAGTACTATTCATTTAAGTGTTTGCCTGGTTGACCTCTAACCTATAGATTGAGGTGGCTTGAAACAATCATTTTCTTATAAAGATGATTTTTCAGTTGGGTCATTTCTCAGAACTGATTTAGAGCCTACAAACCTCAGCCTATTCAAAATGAAACAAGCAAATTAAACCCAAACCCAATGGCAAGGATCTCTGGCCAAGGCAGCAGTTGAAGGTGAGAACAAGCAGCTCTGGGGAGGTGAGGGTGTGTGTGTGGGAGGGTATGTCAATAAAATATCGATTTAGCTCGACTGTAACTAGAATAGTTGTTCGCACCATACCCATAATGCTTATCTCCTACTCCATCATATTGCCTGTACATGACTTCTTTAATTGAAGTAATCCATCTTTTGGGTCACTTTCCTTGTGTTAATACATGATGAAAGACTTAACAGTCAAGTGAAGGAGGAGAGAGAAAGAATCTGCTGTTACACTTCGCATTTGCCTTCCTGATATATGACTGGAAGAACCTGGAGGCACGTCTCAGGCAAATATCAAAACAGCTATTATACAAATCTGTGAGAACATCAAAGTGAAAGCTCTTGTGTACCCTGGTTGATTTCCATTGCAAATACAAAGCTAACTCGTTTATTTGCCAGTTTGTGCTCATGATTATTTTAATTTAACATGTTTGTCCGGAGGCAGCCGTCATGTTGATGCCATGGTGCTGTGTCACACAAGCCGTGGCCTGAGACACCCCAGCTGGGCATCTCAGTAGCAGGAGAATTTATTCATGTCTCATACAAAATATATTGTACAGGCAAGCTTGCAGTGGTATTTTGCAAAATAGCAAAATCTGTTACTCTGGAATGTTACAGATATTTTAAGAATCCCATATGGGTTTATCTAGTACTTTTTTTCTGATGATGGTCAGCACATACCTTAGTGACAGATAGAAAAGTCTCAAGATGCACTTACTGGCATCAAAAGCAGATTGTCTACAGATCCACTTGTCCTTCTGCATGAGGAAAGCTAAAGGGGTGCTGCTGGATTAGTGGAACTGCCACGGGTGCCAGTGCTGACAGCTAACTGAAATTGTATTCTAAAATCAGTTACAGGTATGGCACAGAGCAGCAATTCCACAGAGCTTTGAAAAGGAGGTGTCAGCTGTAATTGTGAAGAACCATGCAAATATACCCTGGAGTCACTCAGGAAGAAAAACAAAGAAAACCCTTTTAGCTTTATAACCAGTGAATTTAATTTCAGTTGTTGGCTGTTGCAAGCATCTCAGAGGTTCATGGAGATTAGGACTGGAATGGACCTTAAAAACAGGTCATAGTTGGGAAGTTTTCTCAGTGGTTATCCAAAACTTATCTTGCTGCAAGTTCAATAAACTTTTGTCCTGTTTGTCAGGGAACAGTGACAGTGGGGCTGCTCCTATGGGAGGATGAGCAGAGGCCAAGGGTAACTCCAGAACAAGCAATGCCCTCACCAGCCAGGGTCAGCAGAGCCAGGGGTTTGTGACAGCTTCTGTCAGCAGCCCTAGACACAGGAGAAGGGATGAGCCAGGGCCATCCAGGGGCAGCAGAAATGGGACAGGAGCTGAGGCTGAAGACGTGATTGGAAACAACGTGACAACATGAACCTGAGGTGCACCTGGGAAGCCCTGTCAGAGAACAGCCGCAGGGCAGGTCTGTGTGGCTGGTCAGGACACCTAAGACCTGTTAGTGTCCTGAAAGTATTCACAGTGGATGTGGTAATCAGTTGTGCTCTTCTATGGAAGCTGCATCTGCTGTTTTTATCCTTCGCTTTGCACTCTTATAGTTGTTGAAAGGAAAAAAGAATTATGAAAATGTACTTAAAAAAGGTATATAAAATCATCCACACAGTTCTTCTGTTAGGGAGTGGTTTATCTCAATACAAGCCTGTAGAAGGATCTTTTTCCTTTGTGGTGGTTGTTGTTCTGGGCGGGATTTTTTTGTCTCTTGGCGAGAAAGAAATAAATGCTCTCTTTTTTCTTTTTTTATTTGAACCATTCTACTCAAAATTTAGATATATGAACAAGTTCAAAAAGCAGTCCATGAGAACTGTGAGTAGTTTGCAGAACTATTTCTTCTAACAAAACAAATAGTTTTTTTTCCAGAAGGCATCACCAAATAATTTGAGTTGTTAGTATGGGAAAATCAGGAAACATGCAACAACATGCGCTACAATTGGCTGTGGTTTCAGGTGAGATGGTTAAAACCCCAAACCTCTGTCATATATTTTTCCATATATTCCAGGACTGACTGTTTTGTATTTGCTCAACGGTATTAAATGTTCATGGAAAAAACATAGGCTGAACTCTGATAATTGCCTGCCATCATCTTCCCCAGCTACAAATAGTTCAGCTTTTCTTCCAGACATTATCTATGAATGATTTAAGAGAGAATAGAAAGGCTCTCCAAAAGCTGAAAATGTGGGTACATTTATAGCATGTCGAACAGAGTAACAAAATGAATAATGTATAGGTTTTATATTTTGTAATATATTTTAATTAAATAAAAGACTTCAGAGTTTCTAGTTTGCAGTATGTTTTCTTGAAATTTCTGTTCCTCATGGAAAGTGTACACAAAGCTGTACCTATGCCCACTGTGGGTTATTTCACACACATTCTGCGAGTAGTGCAAACACTGAGTTATTTAGGAACAAAGTATTTTGACAAGGAATAGCTGTGTACAGAGAAAATGCATATACTTGGGAAACAGATCCATTTGCAGTGCTAACGCTTCACATACTTGACTATTTCCCACATTTTCTGCCGTATGTTTTATTAAACCAGGAACTTTTGAACCTTTGTCCCTGTAGGGAATTTAATTTAATCAAGGCTCATTCACAGGAGCGACACATACTATATCTTGTCTCAAAGTGCAGTCTAATTCTGCCTTGATGCTGCTGCATAATGGATGCATACTTTACTCTCACATTCCAGAGTGTATTTTTCAGCTAATATACTGTTCCAGCACTGTAGAAAAATCACCTGAAAATTGAAATATGTGTCAGTCAAATGGTAGAGATTAATAAAAATTGCTGCCTGCATGAAAAACCTAAACTAGGTTTCTAGCAAGAAGATATTTTATTAGCAGAAATAAGAAGTTCTTTTCTGAATTCATTCTCATATGATAAATTAACTTCTCTTACAGTACAGACATTAAATCATTTGAAGTTACCTTACCACAGTTCTCAGTATATGTGCCCTTGCTGAGCTTCCTTCGGTGCCCAGTAGCAGGAGCACTCATCCAGGTGGAAATGAAAACAAGTTGTTTATATAAAAATACTGGGCTGCCTTTGAACTGACTAAAAGTCCCCCTTGTATCCTGCCTGCATAAGGGATCAGCTGAGATTATTTCTTTTGTAAACTCACCTCCTGTAGTTTCTATTTCATAACCTTTAAGAGTGATGACATTTTGCAGTGACACTTTTCCAGCCCAAATTCCTTACTTAGACGTTTCTTCAAGTGTTGCTTTTAAATATAAATAATTTATATTTTGTCCAAACCACTCATACCATAGAAGTTTTCCATATCCCAGGAACTAAAAGAAAAAGAGGACAGAAAAGACGGCGATTAAATTCATCTTGCCTGCTGCAGGAGTTTGATTTTCATCAGCTATGGGGAACGAGGAAGGGGGTGGGTGGAGGGATGGATGGATGGACAGGACACATTTCCTTGTTTGTTGCCAGACACTGAACTTTGGGTTTGCTTCACATGTCAGCAAATGATCACAGAACATTGTTATTCTGGTTTCTTTATAAAGTGTTTGAGTAATCAAACTATTGATGGTGCATCTTCAGGAAATCTTTGATAAGGCACTCATTTTCTTCACATATTGCAAGCAGTTAATGTACATTATGACCTGATAATCTGTCAGAATTGTCTGGTGCATTAAATTTTTTCTCTCTGTATATGCTTCATCTTGGCCAAACTGCATTATTTGTTAATAATACAACTGTACTACGTCAGGAGCCTGTTGTATATGAAGACTGGAATACAATTTAATTTAAAAAAAAAAAAAAACCACACACAAACCCAAAAAACAAAAACAACCCAAAAAAAAAAAAACACAACAACAAAAAGAGCATATTCTTCCCTGGTCTCAGTATAAAAGAATTTTTAAAAAAAAAATAAAGAAAGATGCATGTTTTTGGACTGTCACACTTTTAAGTGCAAAGAGTGAACATGAAGCTGGTCAGCATGATTGCCAGGGATCTGGTGATTCAGCCCAAACAGATTTGGCTGTCTGCACTGCACAAAAGTCACACTTCTTCCTCTTAAAAACCAGGGGAAAATTTCCTGTAACCATAACCTTTCTCATCAGGGGCTTCAAATCAAGAGCATAAGTCCTGACATGAGGGAATCTTCCATATTTCTCTCAGTTCTACCTACAATAGCTTGGAATGATCCAGCTCTGCTTTAGAAGCACATGAAATACTGGATGGGGCACGCTAGGAAGCAAGTCCTCCCAGCACAAAATATGGAAACACAAGTTCAAACCGTTCGGGATTTTGTGCACTTACTCTGAGCAACTGACCTAAAACTGTCTTATGAAGAAAGATTAAAAGCAACTAAATAATACATGACTGACCAAAAATGACTTGTGCACAGATGTAATTAAAGGCTGCAAGCGTCAAGGAAAGACAATATTTAGCATGGTCAGAGGCAATCTGAATGAGAAGGTGATACATGTTCCTTAGGTGTTCTATGTTGCTAATAAACTAACCTGTATTAATGTATAGTTTTTGCAAATCTGGTAACATAAAGCACCATATAGTTTTAAGAAATACACTAGTAGGTGTGAAGTTTTGGGTGCTTTATGTATTTTCTTCTGAATTTATAGGTCTATTGGGATAAAAAAGGTGTTTTTCTTAATTCTTGCATACTAGGTCAAAAAAGGATCTGCAAAAATTGAAGTGAAGAAGATCATGGCAACACCAGCCTGTCCTGTGTTTTGAGGAGAAAGTGCACAGCGATAGGAACAATGAGAGGCACACAGGTGTCACCATTAGCCAGTCCACCACTGCAGCTTGGTCCTGCAACTACTCCTCCCTCATACTGAAAATTGATTTTTCCCTTTCTAGGCTTCAGTCTGAGAGTGGCTGTAGAAAATCTGTCATTCCGGGAGATGATGGTGAGAGCAATCCAGTGGATGAAAGCAGAGTGCAAGGGAGTCGTTTCTGGCTTGGTTATCTCTGTACTTCTAGGGTACCAGCAGTCAAAGCTGTGATAGTGGTTATCTTTTACCTGGGGAAAACCTTATTAAGAAACTGAAAAAGAGGCCTGAAGTCAGCTTTGCTGTCTCTGAATGAATGTCTGCTGTGCTCCTATTGCTCTCTGTGGTGATGCTGAATTCAACGGCTTGCTAGCTCCTGTTGAAACCTCTGGCATTCTGTAACCAGCAGTCCCAAAGCACCAACTGTAGGCTTCACTTTACACTGTAATCTAATTTACCTTCTTTTTAGTGATCAAGTCTTCAGAGGATCCGTGGGAAAAGCCCTCAAAGTCTCTTAGAAGCAGAGCATAATTATTCTTCACTAGGCTTCAAAAAATTCAAGTTAAATTTTCTACAGTTTATTCAAAGCATTTGAGGTTCTTTTTTTCATTTCTGTGCCCACATAGGTTAGGTGTGCCTTCCATTCTTAATCAAGTATTAAGCTGAGCATAAGCTAAGTATATTAAGCTAATGATGGGGGAATGAAGAATTCCTGTTATTCCTACTTTGAATGGTGAGATGAGGCCTGATAAAGATAGTATTTCTGGAAATGCTTGAGAGACAGAAATTCCTGAGTTGAAAAGGGGAAACTATGGGGGTGGCAGTGTACTTTGTTGGCAACTCAGATTTATTTGAGAAGTCTCGTGTAATTTAAGGTAGGTTTCAGTTTTCTTACTGGATGAATTTAACCCTAATGAGATTTTCGTGACAAAACATGAGACTGAACACAGGTTACTGGCAGAGTCCTGTGTCTCTGCACATCCACCCAGAGATGCCATCTGCTAGAATATAATTTTTTTAAAAAGGATACAAAATATTAGGAATACAGTTGAAGGAAAATCATGTGAACACTATATTTATAATGTTTCATTTTTGACATTATTTAACGGTCTTCATCTTCAGAAGAAAAATACTGTTTTACACTTATTTTGTCTTTGCGTTTTCAGGTTTTCTAATATTTCTGCACAGGTGAGCAATTACAAATAGCTAACTTGGAAGGAAATGGAAGGGGAGACAGCACAGTTACAATGCTAGAAAGCAAATGTGTGGGAATACTGTTGAAGATTGTTTCCCAATACTTCAACATTTGAGGCAAGGAGGAAAAGAGTGCTATGAAGATTACATGTTCCTACTCCATTTTTCAAACAAAACCGTGCCCTCCAACCACTAGAACATCCTCCACGCTGCAATTCACTCTTAGTTTACTCACAAAGCATTTGAATGTAATGAATAAGGAGAGACATTTTAGTAAGTGTGATTGACGCACACAGACAGATCTTGCTGTCTGCCAAATTCACTTTGTGCCCTGTAACTCAGAAGTGGCCAGAGCTGTGCAGTGGAAAATAAAGTCTCCACATGAGAAATTATCACTGGCACAGAACTGCCAGCTCCAGACATTCGGAAATCACAGCTCAAGCCTCAAAGCAGTGCCATAGGGCTTTAAAAAGTATGAAACATACTTAGAGTAAGGCATTCTGTATTTTTGCATTTGTGCTCTAGATTTGGAGACTACTTATTAATCCTTTCCTATTTTTTTTCTTTCTTATTTTTCCTTAAATGAAAGCTGGCATTCTTTTGCAATTTTAGCAGCTGGTCTCTGTGAAAACTTCCAGAAATTACAAGGCTTGGAATAAAGTTACAAGAGTTGTCAATACATCTGGCATAGTAAAGGCTGCATCCCAGCCAGGAAATTGTCTATCAGGTATAAGATAGAAGACTGGTAACAGGAATATCAGATCAAGATGAAACATGTCAGAGAAAAATAAGAGAGTTGATGAACTGAACTGCTTCTGCTCCTTTTATTGACATGAGCACAAGTTCTGTCTCCTGAACCCTGTAACTCACAGAGGGGTTTCAGAGAGGGCGAGCCTTCCTCTACCAGATCAGGCTTTTGCCATCTGTCTTGGTCTCTCTTTTCCCCATCTCTGTGCAGTCCAAACAGGAAGGGACAATGTAAAAGCCACTGACACGTTATTAAATGAAAAATGTTCAGGAGAGATCAGGAAAGAAATCTCAGGGCTGTTTATAGTTGCTTGATTGCTGCCTGTGTAGCAAATAAGGCAGCCATACAAAGGTCACCGTGTCTCATCCTATTACATCAGTGCCCTTTCAAAGTACATTGTGTCCCTTCAAGTTGTGTCACATCAAGAGCTGGTCGAGTGCTTCATTGTGATTGATATTCATTGCTAATTTAACTTTCTGCTACTGGTACATTACTTGTGAACCAATTCTTATTCCTGGAAGCATATTTGTTATTTGCAAGAGTGTTTGAGCAATTTGCCGACGCTCCATTTGATCGTTCATGTTGCTGGGAGAGTCACATAAAACAAATGATTCCTTCCTTCCTTCCCCCTCTTGATCAGATGGCACTTTTTTTTTTAATAATAGAAAAACAGGATTATTCAAGCATGTGTATATTTGTTGATTCCTAAATAGCTGTAATCTGTTTAAAACCAAAACAACAAACAAGAAAAACCTACCAAAAAACTCCACAGAACAAAAAAGGAGAGTAAAAAAAAGAGAAAGAAACTTTATCAGAGAAGCCGACAATGAGCATGAACTTGGAGGACTTTAAATATTCACTGTACTTTTACTATAGGTTTGTAAACTGGGGTATTTTTTGCATAATAAAACTCATTGAAAGTCAAATCCGTCAAACGCTACATGGAGTAAAACTTGTGATTCTCCGCTAGAGGACTCTCTCCTCTTTTAAATGACACACTCGGCTCTCCCATAAGGACTACAGGACCATGTCCTTCGGTCCCCGCTGTTAGAGGGGTTAGTTTACAAAATGTGTGAATGAGGTCAACGCTGGGGGACTCGTGTGAAGTCTCAAATGTTCCGTCTTTAGCTTAAAATGGAAAAAAGATTTTTAAACCAGCATCCAAATCAATTAACCAAGCTGTGAGATTGAACCGAAGAGCATGGTAAATATCACTCTGTTTTGACACATACATAATATTTTATATATACTGTTGCACTCTTGGGAATATCTTCACCTTTTTCTATCATTCTGTCCTGTTTTTGACATATTCACACTCAAAAATTTATCAAACATGATTCTCACCCGTTGATCACATTGTTTTATTTTGACTTAAGTGAGTGTGGGAATTTGTTAGTGTTTTATATAGACTATTGAAACACCAGGGAAATGGAGTGTTGCTTTTCCTTAGCATCCATTTTTGTGTTAAACCTGCCCCATTTAATGGGGAAATGCTAATGAAAGGGCTAATGTCCCCCATCAATCTGCCTGTACCTGGCTGTGTGCTCCCTCTCCCTTTCTCTGGCAGCCCTAATGGTTGTGCGGCTGCAAGGTGAGCTGGATTAATCACCTGGCTCACAGGAGCCAAACCCACCCAAGCAGCCAGGTAGGCAAAGGGAGGCAGGGCACTGGGTTCTCTGCTGGGCAGCTGGGGGTACCACAGCACTGGCAGGGAGGGAAGGGCAGGAGCAAGACGTGCTGTCAGCTGCATTTTGCAGTCGCGCCAGATTAGGTGCAACATGATACGGCAGATTTTCAGGCCGCTAAAAATGTCATGCAAACACCACTTTGTTTTTTATCTGTTTTGTTTCTGAAACTGAAGTCAGGTCACATCCAGGCTCCCGGTCTATAGTGTTGGATTCATGCACTTTCCTGGAGTTCACTGGGTTCAGAGCTGTTTGGTTTTATGCATCTACAAACAGGTGGCCTGAGAGAATTAGATCAATAAAAGATGTGTCAGTAAACTTGTGTTTGCTGCTTTTTATTTTTTTATTCCTCCTCATGAGCATTATAGTCACATGGCTGTTCCCTATGACACTACAAACTATGGTACACAAGGAAGGCAATCTGAAAATTATGAAGACAGTATATTGTGAATCCATAGGCTTGTGAAAATAATCTCTAAGCACTTAATAGAATGGGGCCTTGCTTGAACAATATCTCCTGTATGTATTCAAGTTATAAAACATTCTTACATACATCTCTGGTACATTTATGTTAAAAGCCTGATCCTCTCTCACTAAGAAAATAGGTTAAAGTCAAAAGCACAATGTGATGATTTAATGTTTTTCCTGTGTCTAACGTATTTGTTACCGTGCCCTATCTGGAATGCATAAGAAACAAATTGTAATTATTAACATAAAACATATGAAATAACAACAACAACAAAAAAATGGTTATTGTTCTGTATACTTTTTTCTTTCAAGGATGATAGTTTAGTATATAACAATTTTACAGGTGTGTATGCCCTTCAGTAGCATAATAAAATGTGTAAAATATTTACTGCTAAACACAATTTTCTGGCTTTTTTTTTTTTGTAATTGCTTCTGAAAAATACTGATAAAATGCAAACAGACTTTCAAAAGGCAGACCTAAGCCTAGAGAACGCAAACTAGTACCTAGACTTTACAATACTAATTATCTTGCCTTTTTTCCAGATGAACTTAAGAAGAGGATATCTTTCGTTGTAGAAAGGCAGGCTCATCACCTTAGTGTTAATTACTTGATGCTGGATGACGTGCGTGGTTTGTACAATAGGCACAGCTTAGAAAGGGATGTGCTTATGGATAAATTCAATGAAGTCACAGAATAAAAGAGTTCACATTTCCAGAGAACAGTGCAATTTCAAGACTCTTTGAGTTAGGTTCAAACCTAAGAACTACAATTCTGTTATCTACCTACTTATATATGAATGAGCAGTGTTATTTAACTGTAACTTTCTCCTTTTCTTTTCCATATCCACATCTACAGGACCTAAGGAGTGGAAAGCCTGTTATTTGTACTTGAGATGGCTCTTGTGAATTTTCATCTGGCCCATTTGCCTGTTTGCTGCACAGTGCTGGATGAAGAAGGAAGGGTGAGGGGGAAGTCTGTGCTGTGGAATTCCATTTGCTGGTGGGCACAGCTAATACAAGGAGAGAAGGCATCATGGTGTACTGATAACACAGGCCTTCTGAAGGGGTATGTCTGAATCAATCCTTGCTATGTGACTCAAAGCGTAGTTTAATTAATAATTCTTTACCTAGTGCCCTTTGAAGCTTCATACCTTGCCATGGTAACCATAGGTAATGTCTGTTTCATCCATGATGAAAAGTTCAGAAAAAATTCCCAAATGGACTAAAACAATTCTGGTCTTAATTTTAGCTGGACTACTGGTGGATATAGCCAAAATACTAGAATGTTAATTTAAGGTAACAAGAATGAATTAGTATATAGCAAACTATAAAGGCATAACAAGCCATTCAGTATTGTTGAAATGCAGTTTAAAACTAGCTAGTGAGCATATATGCAGCATTGCAGAGTCTTCCTGGGCAATGTCTGCCAAGTATGGATGATAATTTTATTATGGAATAGAAACAAAATTGTTCATCAAGTATAAAGAAATGACTGAAGTTAGAAAAGCAGGAGGAAATATCAGCGGTTTAACAAACCTCAAAATCTAGATAATAGTCACAAAAAATTTAAGTGGAGCTTAATGGCAGTATTTTGGAAGAAAGTAGATATTCTCTTAGACAAACTGATAAAGTTCAATAAAATGGAGATGCTTTTGGACTTGTCATCCCTTAATGCCAAATCCAAAACCATGATGTTTTTACCAGTACATTAGCTGCCTTAATAAATGTTACATCCTCTCCCTTTCCTCACTTGTATCCTTAGATCATGGTTTTAAACAACACTAGTCCTATTGTGGCAAAATATTACAAAGTAGAACAAAGACATCTATAGTGATAGGTATCAGAATGAAAATGAGAATATGCAGTCCTGCAGAAAATAGTTCAGTCATGGAGATTTTAATGCATTATCTGTGACTACTTTCCTCTTCCTGCAATGAAGGCACCTTTCTTTCTGCCAGGCACATGCATAAGTGTCAAATGAAGTCCTTTCCTGGTTATGGTAAGTGGAAAGGTCCCATTTTCTAGGTGAAAATATCAACTCTTCATTTTCCTTTGGAAGCAAAGGTCAGTTCTAGTCCCACATGCCTAAAGGTCTACAAAAGTTAAATGAAAAACAATGGAAAAACACAACTATGTCATCTAGCAGTAGTTACTCACATGGGGTCAGCTTTGTGCCATTGGTGCTGACTGCTGGTAGAATTTTGGGTGTCAAATTAAAAATCTGGTCTTTCTCATTGGCAGCGATCCCAGGCCTGGGTTTATGATATCTAAAAAATAATCCAGTATGCCAGGACTGTGGTTGGCACCTTCAGGTCTCTGGCACAACAGTGATCAGAGCAAAGCTTTCCCTGTGGAGTCAAATTCCCCAGAGCCTGTGAACCATCATATCCCTTCATCACCTTCTGCTCCAAGTACATTTTTTGACCACCCTCTGCCCCGCCCCATATAAATTTAAAACAATATATACAGTAATAAACTCTTAAAAAGCAATCCTCCTTCTCTATCTTGCTCTCATAAAAAAAATAATTCCCTCTAGCAAAGATTTTTCTCTACACAGGCTCTCTCACTGGGGGTAATGGGGAGCGGATAAAGATGTTGGCTGCTTTGGTTACTGCAGTGTTAGGAAGCACTTGGCCACTGTGGTGGTGAGCATTTCAAGTCTGCTTGAAAGAGCAGAGAAGAGGTGCATCCCATGTAACATTAGAAGCACAACCAACGTGACAAGTGGGTACAGCTCTCTTGCCGCACCTTGCTGAAGCCTCTTGTCCCCTCGCCAAGCCACACCATTTGTCCTGGCGGGCTGTTGGCAGTGGGACGGAGAAACATGCAGGGTGAGAGCTCTTTCACAGAGCGTGTACTCTGTCTTGCGTGTCCTAGAGCACTCAAGGGATTAAACAATAGGAATCATAGGCAGAATTAGCATTTTAATGGGGAACAATGAGTTTGAAAATTCCCATAATTTGGCCTTTGAGCACCATCTGAAAAAACTGCGGGCGCAGGGGGACGGAGACAGAGAGACGGAGAATGTGCTCTGCCCAGACTTATGAGAAATCCAGCCTGTGTGTTAATGAGGGATGGGCTAAAGTAAGTCAATGCAGCTGACCTTGCTGGAGACACATTTTCCTCACGCTAAATCCTGACATTTCAGACCTGCTTTCACACATTCCATGAATAGATGTCATTACTCATTATCACATTTATCATTACAAGTCTAAAACAATGAGGTGTCAACGAGGGGAAGGATTAAAATAGGCTTTAAAACTTTCCTCCCCCCTTCACGTTCCCAGAAAGTACCTGGCATAGGTCATCATGTGGCAATGTGTTCTGAGAGGGGAAAAAGAAGCCAAGCTTCTGACACAAAAAACTGTTCCTCAGAGATGTTATTTTGCTAAAACCAAAACTTTCCATTATTCTGTTCCCTTCCAGACTAACAGAAGACATTGAGCAGAGCCTGGAGAGATAATAGTCAGTTCTTCCCTGTACTGGGGGGAGGTTTATTCTCTACTTCACTGCAGGTAGCATCTATTTAGCACATGGTGAAGATCTTTCCTCCTGTTTTGGAACAACGTCAACACAGTCTTCATCTGTGGCAATAAAGTACATTACAAAGAATACCTTGACAGTCAGTCTGTTTCTGAACCTGGGGCAAACTGTCATGGGATAGCGAGGGTGAATGAAGAATGGCACAGCTACTGAGGTATGGAGGAGGTGAATACCTGTCATGCAAAACTAGAGAGGCTGGAATTATCTCCTTACATATGTCACTCTCTAAGCCTGAGGACAGTCCAGATACCCTGTTTCCAGGGTCCTGCCCACCATGCCCCATGTGTCCCCTTCCTCTGCTCTGCCAGAATGGCTCCATACATTGCCCCATGAGCACACTGATCCTGGGAAATAAGTTTTAAAAAGAAGTCTTTTTTCTTTTTCCTTTTTTTTTTTTTTAAATACTGTTTGGGTTTTATAGTTTGTTCATTTTGGGCTGTTTTTTCTAAGCTCTATCAGTTCTTGTTCTTGGGACAACATCACAATGTGACCTCATGCACAGAGGTGTCAGCAGAAAGGAAGACGGAACAGAAATAAGCAGGAACTAAGAAAAAATGGTGGTTAAGAGAATACAGGGAGGTATTGCTGTCATATAGCTTGTGTAGTGACTCCTAAGCCTATTCCACAATTCTAAATCTGGTGATAAACAGTGTGTGCTAAGAACAAGAATCATGCCTATAGAACTACTTTAATTCCTCTTTTTTTAATAGAAAGAAAACTGGCCTCTCATAAATAGTAAATCCTACTATTTGCAAATGAATTTTTAAAAAAACGCATCAGTTAATAGAATTCTCTGTCATTTAGCCAAATGCAAACTCAGGTGAATAAGATTGCCAGTTATCAGTATAATTTTGAAAGAAAGGTATTCAGAACTAATTGTATGCTTTAGTTGGATAGCTAGTCTATTGCTTTGTGTTTGCAGTGCCATCTTCTATCTAACTGACAGTATTATGTGGGGTTTTTTAATGGCATTTTCTCATTTGAAAAAATTATAGTCTTAGTAAAAGAAAATCTAGCCTTCTCAAAGTAAGTCAGTTTTTTGATGACACTCCGTTAGAACCAGCAGAACAGTCAGGAGGACTGGTAACCTTAACTTTGTTGACCTTAGCTGGAAACTTCTTAGTTCTCTATATGTGTGTAGTCATAGAATCATGGAATAGTTTGGGTTGGAAGGGACCTTAAGGATCTTCTAGTTTAAATTCCCCCTGCCATAGTCAGGGGCACCTCCCACCAAACCAGGTTTCTCAGAGCTCCATCTAACCTTTCCAAGTCCTAGTGGGGAAATTGCTTATAGTTTATTTCAGTGATGCAAGGAGCCTGATCGTACATCAAAGTGAGAGAGAATAAGAAAGAGAGAGAGAGAATAACCTTGCCTTTGCTCAGGTAGTCCTCAAGTGCAAGCCTAAAATCCACAGAGCACTGACAGATGTATTTTGCTTCCTCTAGCACTTGCATTACTCAAGTGATAAAGTGCTGTCTGCCATACTGACAGGAGAAGGGGACCTAAAATGGCTTGTGTGATAGAGCCTGTGATGCAAAAAGCTTTCTGTGGGAATGGATAATGCCCATACATGTGCAGAATATCATATTCACCTCTGTATATTTTACAGCATAAAATGTCAAAAGCAGATGTCACTGTGTAGACTAAAAGAGACATTGCCAGATTTTGCAAACAGTTTGATATCCATCTACTGATCACAGAACCATAGATTTAAAAGGCCAAAGGGACCACCATGATCAGTTTGTCTGTCCTCTTGTATCACACTGGCCAGAGAACCTCACCCATTAATTTCTGCCCCAACATCATAACTCCTACCTGTGTGAATATAATTCTTTTATAGAGAGGCTTCTCTTCAGTTCCCAGTCCCATAGCTTCAAGTTATCAAGAACTCAGCAAATTTGTGCAAAGACTGTAACTCTCTACTGGAGGGTTTGGGGTTTTTATGGGCTTTTTTAAAACTTCTGAATGCTTTTGCCATCATCTCTGACAAATGAAGTTCTGCACTTAGTCTGTCAGCAGTTAAAAGCACAGCGATACTTGTTTCTCCAACACCCACCTAACCCTTGATCTCTGCCAATGAAGGTGCCAGGTTTGGTGGCAGTTTCTCAAACACAGAGAATTTTCAGCTCCAAACTGGACAGACAAGTTAATTCCCTTCACATGGTCCACTGAACAGCCATCAGGTGGTGATAAATTTCAGCTGCTGTTCACCTGCACTGGGTTCGCTTTTGTAATTGTAACTGAAATATTGTAATGTTTTACCCTCAGCTTTATTATTGGTACTTTATAGCAATTCATTTCCCCTTTTTAAATTGTGGGCAGAATTTACCATGCTATGTATTAGATAAAATGAAATGAAGATCTAATTTAGCATAAGACATGGTATACTTATGTTATTTAACAGAAGCAACAGAAATAGTTAACCCCTGCCTCTAAAAGTTTAAAATCTGAGCTGCATAGACTATGCCATGGTAAAGATCTTGTGGGATATCATCTGAAATAAGATAATTCCTATCGCTATGCTTTGCTACCTTTCTTGCATTTCCTGTAAATTAATCTTTAGTTTCCAACTGTTAATCTATGGAACTGCAGTGTACAATATAAATGGGACCTTTTAAAAATAGCACAGTAATATAATGAATTAAAATGACAGTAAAGAAAAAAAATCTTACCATTGTGCCAGAAATCAGTTCAATATGCTGGCTTAGTCTTTTTTAAATGAAATTGAATTGATGAAGTTAAATGCAGTTCTTGCACAGAAAAAAATATGTGTGATAAATATTTATGTGGTCAGCACTTTAGAAGTAACATATATTCGCCATATATCCATATGATTGAAACTTGGGATATCTTTTTATGCAGGATACAAATAAAGATAAGATTGTAGTGAATGAACAGTAGAAAAATTTTGTCCCATGTAATGTTATATTTGTGAGAAGTTAACAATATGCTCTTACCCCTTCTGTCTGAAAGTTAATTTTCAAGGGTGTGACTTTGTTTAATCAGAGCTAGAAATGATTAGCAGAGTTGTTATCTTTGCTGATTATTTCTTATTTGTGTATTCTACACAAAACATGCACCACAGACATACATTTGCACATGGGAATATTCAAACAGGTGATACTTCTTTGTGTTCTCAGCCCTCTGCTGCTCAGCTCTCAGCCCAGAATTCCCTCTGAAGACTTCTCTCAAGGCTACATTCCCAGTGTTTCTTTAATTTCTCTCTGTATTTTCTTCTGCTTCTTTTTCAGTTCCCCTTCCTCTCCTTCACTACGACATTACTCAGCAAGACCTTCCTGACCACTGCTGCTTTTGTTTTGAGGAGTGACAGGCCATAGTATTTTGCTTAACTATCTTCTTATATTTTGGCATTTTATTTTCATGCTGGAAAGCAAAGATTTATTCCAGCTGCTTTTTTTCAGTGTTACATCTAAACATTTTCAATGAAGCATGAGAGAATCTATATTAATATTTAACCTTTATACACCCCTTTCATATTTTGCTCAAAAAAGACACTAGAGAAAAGAGAAACAAGAAACACCTAGAGAAAATATCACACCAAACAAATACCCCATAGAACCTAACACAGCACTTTTTTCCATACCTATTAATGCTTTCACTTTACTCACCATTATCCCAATTAATTGATATCTGGAAAACATTAGCCAAAAAATAATTACTCAGCACCATCTATCATCAGTGCTCACAGGCAATGACTTCTTGCACAGTAAAAGGATGTAGGACGGAGCCTTTGCCTATGGGTAGTGTTTAAATGTCTATATGGGTTTCTTTGTTACTGGAATCCTTCAAGGGATTTTGTTTCGTTCACATCACAGCTTTCCAGCCCAGATGCATATGTTGTATTTGGGCTCTGATGCTGCAGTTCAAGTCCACAAACTTTGACAGAATCAGGGAACAGTTCAAGCAAAGAAGAGGACCTTCCTCTTGTTAACAGGTTCAGGAGTCTGCCTGTGGTGGACAGGGGGAAACTGCTCATAGGAATTGGGAAGATAAATTACTGTCCAAACATGGTGTTAATTACCTCAATCAACTAAAACTGAGTCTTTAATCTTCCATTCCTGTAAAGGTCTCATCTTGGATCACTGACACAGTAGTAACTAAATAACTGCTTCTCCTAAAAGTCAGTGTTGGATGGAATTAATCTAAATTTTACTGTCTAAAAATCAACTGTCTGTTCTATACCCAGGCTCAGCAGAAAGGAAGGTTTCCTCAGCAGTGATTTGCCACAGCTCCTATAGCACTCTCTTATAGCCTAGATGCTTGTAAGCTAGATCGCTGTGTTTAAGATAAGGTGAGTTGTACCTCAGCCTCAGTGTGTATTTACACAGCAGTCACAGAAACCAGCTTGCATGGGTACCATGAGCACTCTGCCAGTGGTCTACACGTGATCTACATTTCTGCTGTCCTGATTTTGAACATTTAGAGGTGTAAAATTCTATTGACCTTGGATTTGAAACTTTGCACAGGAGTATTGTGGTTTAAGCCACTGCTGTTTGTTGCAATGGCAGGGAATGATTCTGCAATCTGTATTGATTTAAACACATTGCTCTTGATTTTCATTGCTAGTTGCTATATCTGAGGTAACAACTAGCTGAGGAATAATAGGCATCTGTAGGCAAAAGCAAGGAGGAATGCTTTACATTATTTGTTACTCTAGGCAAAAGCAAGGAGGAACGCTTTACATTATTTGTTACTCTAGGCAGAAGCAAGGAGGAATGCTTTACATTATTTGTTACTCTCTTCATGCTACTTCATGTGACTGATTGTAATTTTGATGATATTTTAGGGTTAGAGCCTATTAAAATGCTGCATCTGCCATAAGGCTGCTCTCCATGTGCTCGTAACAGCTCTGAAGTTATTTGTTTGTGATCATAAGGACTGGTAAAAGGAGGAGGGCAGCAGGCATCAGAGCTGATCTGTGAAGTGTCAGTCAGCTTTTGGATCATCATTTGCTATGACAGCAGTGGGAAGGAAGAAGAATGGCAGTCGCAAATTTATTTTAATGTGTCCTGCAACCTTGTGATTGATTAGAGGAAAAACAGATTGTTTCACCCTTTTTCCACAATTGGATTTTCTGGTTAAATCCAGAACTGCCGAAGTGCAATAAAACACTCTCATGAAGGCAGTAATCTTCCTAAATCTTCAAATTTCCTCCAACCCCTCTCCCCACCTCATTTCATACACAAACACGAACAAAATGATGCATAAAAGCAGCAAAACTGATTACCATCAGCACAGATTCCTTTTTAGTGTATTAGACCTTTAATCTTTTCTTAAGTGTTGGCCATTAAAATTATTAAACTACTTCCCCTCCTCCTGCCAATGTATATTTTTTGAATGAATAGGCCGAGATATTTAAAAAACATTACTGCATTTTTTTTCCACAGCTCTCCTGGTGTGTTTTTTGGTTTAAGTTTTGCATTGTTAAATGAAGCCATGCCATCATTTTCTGCAAAGCCAGTGGCTCGTGTAAGATGCTGGCACTGCTTCTCCCCTCAGTTCTTACTGGGAGCCCAGAAGGTCAGAAAAGTTCTCTGGACAATGATGAGCAGGCAGAAAGGCCACTCTCTGCAGTCACCTGCTGGGATTTCACAGAGTTTCAGGGATTTCAGAGCTGCCTTTTACTTATTCTTCAGGCTCATGAATTCAGTGAACATTGGTCTTAAGACTGCCCACTACCAGTATGTTAACTACTGGTTAAATAAATATTATGACAGTGAATAATACAATTATTTACTCACCTGCAAAATGATACAGCACTGCAGGCTCCATAGGGGTGGTAGCAGACAGCAGCAGGTCAGGCAGGTTGTTTTCTTTGCAGGATAACTAAAATGAGTGGCAGAGATACTCCAAAGTGGCACAGGGTCTCAGGGACCCCTCCTGAGAGGTCTCAGAGCCACTGGCTTTTCAGTAGGGTGGAGGACCTACTTTTGAACATCACTCTGCCTGAAGGAATCTCTGTGATGGAGCTACCCAAAATCACTTGTAACTTTTGAAAATACTAATAATTAATACTGTTGATCACAAAATAGGTGTTAGCGTGTATGTGAGGTTGGTGTTCTCACACTAGGCATTAGAACAAACGACAAGCTTTTCTGCAGCTCTTCATTTAGTACAAATCTAGTTTCTATGTCTGACAGAAATTAATAATGCAGTCCTGAAATATGAATCATGGAAAATGAGCAAGATAAGTTCTTTTACTCAATAGGCCACACACTGACCACAATGACTTCTGCCCTACGCTGTCTGCTCCACGCTGTCTGCTCTCCCTGGAGAGCAGTGACTAAGAACTGGGTGCTGTGGGAAAAATGTTTGGGTGTAGCAGCTGAGTTTGTGGATGTTGTGATCTGATCTTGTGAACACTTCAGCAAATGAGTAACTACCCACATTGG
This sequence comes from Sclerurus mexicanus, assembly GCA_013396755.1. Taxonomy (NCBI): domain Eukaryota; kingdom Metazoa; phylum Chordata; class Aves; order Passeriformes; family Furnariidae; genus Sclerurus; species Sclerurus mexicanus. The sequence goes on along the minus strand of VWZF01003716.1, from coordinate 538,009 downwards.
AGCAGTCCCACTGCACAGAAGTCACTTCTTCCTTATATGTTTGCAAACTCAGGGACATATAAATACTCAGCTTTCCCTACAAACAAAATGCAGTCATTTACTTTTCATTTGTGACTGTCAGTTTGTCTTTCATTTCACTGAAAACAAGTAATGTTCTTACTTAAACGGGAGCTGAGAGTGTGCCCCAGGAGGATGCTGACAAAGAGCCAGCCCAGCTAACACAGTTACAGTAAGCACATATGGAAAGTTGCATCGGTCTTTTAGTGTGAGCAAGTTCGCCAACTTGGCCCATCTTTCTGAAGAGTTCACTTGTTTGATACAAGTAATGAAAGGCATTCCACTTACCTTAATTGCTTTACTCATGTCTTCCGTATTCCTGTAATGGTTCCTGATTGTTCAGCCTTAGAAATTAAATGCATTGTGTTCTGTTACTTCCACAGTTATCTGGTATGAGCAGTTAGGTAATATCACTGATAGATAGATGCTAGCCTTTCACTTTCAAAAGTCTGAAATTCAGCCTTTCCATGAGATTAAAAGTACAAGCAATGGTAGCTGAATTTATTTAGCTCCTGGCTGGCTCCTGTAACAAAGCAACCAAACCAAATGGGCAGTGTAATCAGTTGTCACTATCTGTATTGATAATAGTTCTTGTGCTTAACTTGCAGGTAGATAACCTTGTATGTGATCAGAGAAAGTTCACTTTCAGTTAAAGCAGTTGCTTTATTTTCACATGAACAACTTTGGGTTAGACATTTCTATAACAGTCATCAAGAGCTAGTGAAACTATGTGAAGACAAAAAGACTAGGTGACAAAAATCTGGTTCCCTTCACCAGGCCACAGGGGAGTAGATCATACTTGTCCAGGCAAACAAATAAAAGCTGGGAAATACACAATTAATGTTGCCCATGTAACTTTAATATGACTGTGTCTATATATGCCTCAATTCCTTGGCTCCTGGTGCCTTTGTGGGGTGTGAATCAGGGTTCTGTAAGGCAGGAAATTTTCAGTTTAAAACCTTCCCCAAATAAAGGGTTGCCAGGACAGTTTCACAGTATTAAAACAAAGCATCCCTCTTGCCCTTGTGTTTGGAGATGCCTGACTTATTGCAGGTGAATCATTTTCAGCAGAGACATCCTTCCAGTATCTGCAGTTCTGGTCTGCTTGTTAGAAACCTGGTGATTTTGAAAAACATCCTGACATTGGGTTTTATAATGGATAGCATGTGGCATCTGTGGTGATACAATGATCTGAATAAATTTCTGTTGGGAGTTGTGGTCTTTTGGATGTCTGTTTTTTCTTAGAGCTAGATCGCTCAGAGTGAGGCTCACAGAAGAGTTTTACAGCTGTTTTCTCTCCTGTGCTTCCCACAAACCACAGTTTTTTAAGTGCTCAGTGTGCTCCATATGTGGCTACACTTGAGAGAGTTTTTTTCCCCCCATTTTATTTTAAAAAAATTTGGATGGTTTCATTGACTGGGTTCAGAGAGAGTCTTCACAAAGGGCTGCAGCAGCTTGACTGGTAAATTGCAGTGATCATTGCCATAGAGGAGGTAAAACAAGGGAGAGATCAGGAACCTGCTAAGCAGGCTTTTCTGCTGGAAAAAATTATAATGCGGAACAAACCCTTCATTTTTATTTGGGCTTTCACCTGTAACTTTAATTTACATCTCTGAAGATACAGTCCTGTGCTGACACTCAAACAGCAGCCTCTCATCTAGCCCATGATCACATTTTACCCAGACTTCACCTTATCTGCAGCAATTCGGGACTTGTTACCATTACCCTGCTCCCTCAGAAAGCAGCTGTGAATCATGAAGGCAGAGCAAAATCAGTACATTACTTCCTGCTGATCAAATCTCAGTAAGAATTAACAGACCTTAGAAGAATTTCCCAGCAGATCTCGGTAGAAATTAATTAAGTACCCCTTCTCCACTGGATTAACCAAAACAGTCTCTTTCATTTAGTAATGAGAACTTCTTTGATATGGAGTCTGGGTGCTGCAGCCCTATCCCTGCCTGGCCTTGGGCCCCTCAGAGCCGGGCACCACCCTGATCCCATCCATATCCCCATCCCATCCATATCCCCATCCCATCCCAGCCCAGCCCAGGGGATGCCTTCCTATCTAGGCTCCATGGTGTCTATGGATCCCTGGGCTGTGGATGACCCTCGTCATCATCCCCAGCCCATCCTGGCCCACCTTGCTGGGGTCTGCAGGATGGGGCTGGTCAGGGAGGTGCCCTGGTCCTCCTGGCCCACACCAACACCCCCACAGCAAAGCCCTCCATGTAGAGAGCCCTCTTATGTTGATTTAATTAACTAATCAATTTTGCTACAAGGACAAGCCAAAGCTCTAAGAAGCACACAGCTTCTCAAAAACCCTTCTATGTACAGCTAATATTGCCTATGAATGATGTTTTCCTTAAAAAAAATTGGGCACAGAGCTGAAAGAGTCTGAGTCCAGGATCTGTGAAGGAATGTCACGCTGAAAGGAGTGAGCAGGTGTCAGTTCTGTGGGTGACACTTACAAGTCCTTGACGGGCAACAAAAATCAAAGCATTTGGCTGTAGGACTTCCTGGAGTCATGGGAACTTCCTAGCAGCTGTATGGATACTCTGACTCCCCATCCTCATGTCCTTGAGGTCACAGACATCGATCATCCCCTTGATTCCCAGTGCCACGGCTGCACCTTCATCTATCCCAATTCTCTCTCTGGGCAGAAGCCAGGACGGAAAGCAAACTGGGGGAACAGCATTGCTGATGGCTCCCTTTTCTTCTGCATTCCTAACAGGGAACCATGCATTGCAAAATGTTTCCTTCTTAAACTCAGCTGACCCTTTCTAGCCGGGTCCAGAGCTCACAGTGTCACTCCCAGGAGACTTCCGTGAGGAGGTGAAGAGGGCAGATGGCCTCTCTCTAGGTTTTGCCTTTCTTTTTGGCTCCTGTTCATCCTCATCTGTCTTACAGTATAAGGGAACACAGAGGTCTCTGAGCAGGCTACTTGGAAAATTCACTTTGTGCACTGGAAACTGAAGAAAAGAATGCCTGATTCATCACCACACTGCTGCCAGGCCGAGGGCAATATAACACCGTGGAAATCAGCTGGGATGAAGCTGGAATAGAGCTACAGTGGATCAACACAGACAATAAACAGTCACATCATTATATTTATACCTGAGGCCCTTGCACATCAGAAGCACTCCTTGCACTGCAAAGCAGCAGCATCGCACTTGGAAGTACCAATAAAACCACCTCTTGGCACTGCCTGCCCTTCCTGGAACAAAGAAATACAGCAATCCAGTGTGTGCAAACAGCCTGGTTTTCCTTTTCAGAGCTGCAGGCTTGTAATGTATCGCTACTCACTGTCTTTATTCAACAAGAATAATGTCAAATGCTTTTCTGGCAGAAAAAAATGCAGACTTTGACCACACATTAACCCCATTAGTATGATGTTAACTTTTGACTTTAATTCTGGCACAGTGTTAGAGATATTTAAAAGCAGAACAAAATGAAAGGAAATGTTAAACACATTCCTCTTCCTCTTGAAAATGGGAACGATAATTTAATGGTAATGTCACGAGATGGCTGAAAAGGTTTCATGTCTCTGTATCTTGCATAGAGTGTTACCAGAGGTAACCTGGGAAACTTGCAAACAACACCTGAAAAAAAGTAACATATAACGTAGCTTTTAAAACTTTACCCCATGAAGTCATTTCACGTGCATATCTTAGGAGTAATAAAGCTATTACTACAGTAATACATCCATTAATTGATGAAAATGTAACGGTGATAAAACCATATAATGAAAAAATATCATTAATTATTAAATTTTCTATATTGTAGTTTATGCCAGCACTCTGCATACAGAGAAATCCTTCTTAAGAAATATTTGTTAGGGGAGTAAACCTAAAGAGGTATAATTTTGGTCTGTGCAAGGCTACATATGCTGTATCCAGAGGTTTAATATTTGGTATAATGTTATTTGCAGCTTCATCTGCAAAAAGTGTCTGAGCAAATTAGGGACCATAAATTATTAATTACATAAAACTTCCAATAGCCAAACAATGGTTGCTTCCAACAGTGAGATTGCTGTAATCAAAGCCAATACTCTGATTTTCCAAGATTGCAAGATTGTAGATGGATAAACATGAGGCACACAAAGAGACATGTGCTCAGCACTCTCTTAAGGTAAACTTGAATTTTATTTTTCAATGGTTGCATATATTTACTGAAGGAGAAATGTGGAGTCAGCGGCAATTGCATGGAGAAACCATTATATCCTATGGATAGTAAACTCCAAATATGCCCCAGGAGACTGATTGGAAGTTACCTACAGTTCTGTCATTATCACAGCACTTTGCGTCTCTGGTGACTTTTGTCATGGTAAGCAGATTGCAGAGGAGTGAATGCAGGGTGAACAAATCAAAGTACACAAGCATATTTTATGAGATACCCACACTTCATCTCCCTCAGCGAAGCACGGGAACAAACACTCTTAACTCTTCTGTAGCTCTTGTTATTTGTTCTCCCTGCATGGGTGATACCTGGCTTTGACAGGATTACCCCATTGTGTCTGTAAGTACTACACAAATGAAAAAGATGATCCACACACAGGGTTCTCTAATTTCCCTTAGTAATTGAATGGGCAGAGGGTGATCCTGAATTCTTCACATGGTGTCCACATGGTCAACATATCTAGCAGAGGGACAGAAAGGCAGTGCAGCTCTCTGAGACCTTTACTGAGGTGTGAGAATGTTCTCACTGACTACCGACCTGGTCATGTTTGTCATCTTCCAGTCCATGCTGGAAGCTGTGCTGAGGGCATGTCCATGCTGCAGGGAACTGAGGCACTGGTGGCTTCTCTCTTTTCCTGCTGCTAGAGGCTCAGCTCAACTGCTTCTACAGGAAGAGCAAGTAGTCAGCATGGACATGCTGAGACTGAAGGTTATTAGGTCAGTAGGCCCTCCTTCATCTTAAAGAAGAATATATAAACACCTTTTTTTCTTTTTTATTGTGTGAAGAGGAGCATTTGTTTGAGCTTTATATGCACTAGGAGCAGATTATGTTATTTGGATGTTAAAATCAATGTAGTATTTTTACTCTCAGACAACATAAAATGCATTCCTTGGGATTTCTCTGAAGTTTCACATCACATTTGTTGTAAATTACTTTAAATAACAGGGATGAGAAACGTAGTATAATGCAGCACAAGAATTTTAGCTGAGATAACACAGAAATAATGGATGTCCCTTTATAGTCCCAAAATTTGTTACAGTAGTATAATTTATGCTGCAGTAAATGAAATATTGGGCTATATTCAGAATATCATTGTATTAGACATTGTGGAGATATACTGTAACTGATTGTTTGTGTCTCAGAGCTATGATCTAAGAGCCTTAACAGAATAAAAAAGCAGCAGAAGGGAGAAAAGGATGACAAAAATACCTCAACAACTACAGTGCAGTTCATAGCCAAGCATTAAAAGCAAGTGTCTCACCATTTCTGATGTTGTCCTCTCTTCATGGGCACCAGATCAAGCGATGTGATGAGTAAGAAATCACTCTGCTCCTTGTCTCTGGCCAGAATTGCACCAGGCAGTACCAGCCTGAGGAAGGCTGTGGCCATCTCACTGCTCAGCTGCATGTTTGAAACACATCTGAGAGTGCTTGGTATGTGCAGAACAGCAAACTTCATTGTAGGGGGGGTTTTTTCTGTCTCAGTGACTTCTGCTGCAGTTATTTTCAAAGGCCAAACATCAAAATCTTTCACTTAATATTCCAAACATAATAAAAGAAATTTCAAAACTAAACACAGTGTGTATGCTTTTTTTTATTGATTTAGAAATGCAGCTAGTCCAGTGAAGTGGGTTGACCTCAGCTGGATAACAGGTACCCACCAAAGTCACCCTGTAACTCCCCTCCTCAGCTGGACAGGGGAGAGGAAATATAACCAAAGGCTCATGGTTTGAGATAAGGACAGGGAGAAATCACTCACCAATTATGGTCATGGGTAAAACTGACTCAGCTTGGGGAATTAATTGAATTTATTATCAATCAAAAGCGAGTATGGTAATGACAAAAAACTCAAATCTTAAAAACACTTTCTAAGCAGCTGTTTGTGCTTCCTGTGCCTAACTTTACTGCTGATTCTCTACCTCCTCCCTTCTACTAATGTGAAGGGATGGGGAATGGGAGTTGCCATCAGTTCATCATGGGTTGTCTCTGCCATTCCTTTTTCCTCAGGGGAAGGACTCCTCACTGTCTTCCAGTGCTCCAGTTTGCTCCAGGGAACAGACTGATCCATTGTGGGTCTCTTCCATGGGGTCAAAAGCCCTGCCAGGACCCTGCTCCAGCGAGGGTTTCCCTTGGGTTCACAGCGTTCTTCAGACAACACCCCTACTCTGGCATGGAGTCCTCCATGGGCTGCAGGTGGATCTCTGCTCCACCGTGGACCTCCATGGGCTGCAGAGGGACAAGCTGCCTTACCATGGGCTGCACCACGGGCTGCAGGGGAATCTCAGCTCTGCCACCTGGAGCACCTCTTGCTCCTCCTTTTCCAGTGACCGTGGTGTCTGCTGGGCTGTTTCTCTTAGATGCTCTCACTCCTCTCTTCTCTGGCTGCAGTTTGCACAATACTGCATGATACTTTTTTTCCTTCGTAAATAATGTTATCCCAGAAGTTCTGTCACCATCACTGATGGGCTCAGCCTTGGACAGCAGCGGGTCTGTTCTGGCGCCATCAGGGATTGGCTCTGTTGGACATGGGGGAAGCTTCTGGCAGCTTCCCACAGAAGCCACCCCTGTAGCCCCATCACTACCAAAACCTGGCCACAAAACCCAAATACATCCAGGTTCTCAGTTCTTCTTTGGAAATCCCTAGATAGCAGGTGCTGACTACAGAAGAAGCACTGAGCAAACAGTTAATCCCTAACATGGGCACTTCTCTTGAGGACTAAGTAAAATGTAGCCATTTAATATGGTAAAAACAGTAAATATGCTATAAGTTGTATCTACCTTTCCTGAAGGCATGGGTGTTCTGTTTCTTTTCCTTGTCTTTTCTGTTACTTCCTTGCATTTAGAGGAGGAACAAGTAAATGCTATTCAGGATTCATATATCAAATAAAAGCATTGGGATTAAAACCTCTAGATAAACACATGTTCTACAAATAAGATTCCACACAAAACCAGATAGTTCATACATATCTTTTATATGATTGTTTGAGCCCAGTATTTTTTTCTCAATAAGGTTAATATTTTATTCTGTTTTACCTCCCAAAAAATTCTTCAGAAGCACACCACAAAAAGGTGACAAGAGGTATCCAATTTCCTGCTGAGAAGTCAGGGAAGTCATTGCAGATCCATTGAGTTAGCTCCCAAGCACTGATTTTCTAATAATACTTGGAAGCAAGTCTTTCTTCTCTTCATTAGTGTGAGTAATTAGTAGTTAATAAGAATATGCAGCCTCAAAGAAGGCTGTGCAGAGGTTTTTCCAGCCTAGATCCCCCTCAGTGCAAACAGAAATACTGATTAATGCAGTCACCCTTCTGACTCTTTCCACAAGCATTTCTCTGAATCCACACCTTCTCTAGTTAGTAAGAACCATGTTCATTCTGCTACAAAAAGTTACTGACATTGACTGTGAGTGAATTCCCTCACAACAAAGGTGTCCCAGCCTGCTGCTGGTATCTCGGTGAGCTCTGACACGGAGCCTCTCCTGGCCCCAGGAGTTCTGAAGGAGCCCCAGGCTGTGGCAGGGTACAGTGTGGTGTCACCATCATGTTTATGCTCTCACAAACGGGAGCTGCTTGTGGGGATGCTACTGATTCTTCAGCTCAATGTATTCTTAATCACAACACACAGGTCCATTCTCCTCCAACATACAAATGTAAAAACATAAACTGTAAATGAATGAAACAAGCATTTATTTTCTGTAGCTTTTTCTCTTTTTCCCACTGTCTTATGGCTTCTTCCCATTTCTACTTTCATGTTCTTTCATCTCTTTCCTCTATATCTTCTTCCTCAAAGATGCCCATTTCATGTGAAATACTACTGTAAAAAAGTGTTGATCCATTAAAATAACTTAGGGGAATTTACTACTACTCTGTGGTTCCATTTCCATGGAGCAAAAACTGATCAGGAATCAACCTACCAATACAAAAGAGAGTCTGGCAGCCATCAAAGAAAGTCTAAGAAGTCATTTTAGAGAGCTGAAGCAGAAATAATAACAAATTGGTATCCCAGATGAGAGCAGACTCCAGAGGGTGGTGGACAATCATGTGCAAGAGGGAGAGATGAAAGGAAAGAACGCAGAAAATTTGGGCCTCGGCCTGAAGAATTTTCCAGAAAATGAGGAGAGAAAGGCATGGGGATGCATAGATGACCTGCATTATTTTATCTAGATTTATTATCTCTCTCTCATGATAGTAAAAAAAAAAAAAAGAACAATCAGTCCAGAGCCTCTTTTGAACAGCCTCTATGCTATAAGATTTAAGTGCTATCTAGCCATAGAGAGGTTAAAGCCAACTCAAATTGCCCACATGGCTGAGATTTGGGGAAGGAAAGTCCTCACTTTAGGACTACTTTACAAGATTCTACTCACATGGGACACCAGTACCAAGAAGCTGCACATTGGAGAGGGCAAGGAAAGAGTGGGCTGGACGTCACCAAAATCAAAGACAGCTTTGAAGTGCATCAGTCCAACATCTGAAACTAAAACACTGACACCTAGCTACACAGCCTCTCCTATTTCTTACTTATTTCTGCCATAACTGGCCTTGCCCAATTTGAGGAAGAAATTAGTTGTTATTCACCTGTTCCTTGGGTGGATCTCATATGTCTGAGTTCGAAGGCTGCATGAGGATAAGCTGTTTTGCCCCATGACTGCTGATTAGAATCTAAAGTGAAACTGTAGAAGTTCAGAGTGGCCGAGAGGCACTCAGATCCACTATTGTGTGAGTGGTTGCTGGCCCAAATACAGGCAGAAGCAAGAAATAGGCCAGGACCTATAGGTCAGTCAGTAATGTATAAATGGTACTCTAAAACCAGAACTTACTATGGGCTCATTTAGCATTTTAAGTTTCTAATTAACAACCATTTCAACCCTTAAGCCTGTTGAAAACTTACTGAAAAAATCTTTGTCCCATGTTGTTCTTCCCAATTCTATCTCAGTGGATTGCTTTCCAAGACTCTCCAACCACAAAGATCTGTTGTTTTTCTGCTGATATTTTATAGATAAGCATTTCCAGCTTTCCAGCTGATGTCAGATCCTTTCAGATGTGTCTGTGTACAGGATGGAAAGCCAAACTCTTTAACATCAAGAGTGGTCTTGCTTGAGTTAGAGTTGTGCTTCTGAGTGTTTCTTCATTACCAGTAGGTCAAGTTGATCTACCTGATCAAAACTGGCAACTCCTTCTCTCATAATCTTTATGAGTATAGTTATGTACCACTTAATGTTTCCTCTGCCAGATTTGTCTCTGTATGATCTCACTTCATGCCAACATGAGATACTTTGTAAGGAATTCATAAGTACTGCAGCCAATTCGTTCCTAAATCCAGCCACACCACTTCTGTAATACTTATCTATTTAATACCCACCATTGTACTCCATGGCCATATCAAAGCTCTCTTTTGTCATCTATGTTACCTTGATAGTAATTAGATTATTAAATGCTATGACCATTGCTTAATATGTTTTTCTTGTTCTCTCTTGCATCTATAAATTGTCTGTTGTCAGAAACTTGCTGTAAATTGTATCATAGATTAGATTTTTGCCTTTTTTTGGCATTTAAAGCTGGGAGAATCCTTTTCCCTCCCCACAGAAATAGCAAAGTTAGTTACAATGTCAGCACCAGTTCTGGTTTTTGGTTATAAAGAAATGGCTGAAAACAACTGATGTGGTCAGTATTAAACTGTCTTAGTATCTGTTAGAAACTCAAGGGAAGAGGTTCAAGTGCTAAGTAACATTGGTATCAATTATAGAGCACTAAAGATTTTCTTATTTGTACTAATGGGGAGATTTCCTCCCCATTCTGCGTATCATCTTTCAAAATGATGACATCCTTATTACATTGCATTTGGACAACAATTCCTGAGACATCCTGATCTTTCTTATTCATTGGTCATCACTTTATTTTCTCTCTGACAATACTAATTTTTCATTGCTGGAACATAGCCACGCTCAAAATTTAATACACAAATTTGTTCCCACATTTAATCCTTAAATATTTTGTTATCTTAGTATTTTGCTAGGTATACAACAAAGCCAATTCTCAATTATGCTAAGGCTTTTTTTTCCTTTTTTTTCTTTTTTTTTTCAATGATTCTTCTATCTAAAAGGATCCTAAACTTTATGGAAGCAGCCTCTTGAGACTAACTCCTGCATGAAAAGCCCTGTAAGCAGCACAAGTGCTCTAACTCCCTGGCCCTGCCTGTCAGGGGGAAAATACAAAGACAGGAATTTGCTGTGCCTTACAAGTTCTTTGCTTTGCATTGCTGTTAGTAGGTCATGGGAATCAGAGCCCTTGGGTGCCTCAACTTTGTGGCACAAGCATATCCAGTCAAGTGCACAAAATACAAATGTTTCACATTGAGAAACAAGCACATGTTGCTGTCAGGTCCCAAGTTAGCTGCTGCAGACATTCCTTATTACTATTATTGTGGCTTTTGGAGAACTGTCATTTGTGGGGTAATTTTCATACGCCTGAAACTGTCAACACAGAGGTACCTGGTTTTTGTATTCTGGAAACATGACAAGGCCTGTGTTTGTTTCTCAAATTGGCTTGGTGGGTGCAGTTCATCCACAACATTCAGAATGCATTCAGTACACCATTATTCTCTAACAATCAACCGTAGTCCTTAATGTTTAATGAGAAAGTAAAGACATAATTTAAGGTATGCCCAGTTTAGCTTCTGTGACTGCAAGTGTTTCAAGGATCATTATGTGATCTGCATTTACTTTTGCTTGATTTCAAATCCTTTAATTTGGAAGCACTTTTGCCAGGCTTTACAATCTGTATGGCTATTGTGCCTTTTGCCAGCCAGCCTGGCTTAAAAGATCATCACCCTAATAAAAAAATCTACAAATGTAACAAATTTAATATGTAGAAATTTCTCTTGGCTTCTCTATCCTATTCCCTTTGGTCCTATTTGGATTCCTTTCTAGCTGAGAATAGTACTGTCATGCATCCAAATACCACGATGGTAGGTGCATACAAATCTTTTAAATGAAAATAACCAATACTTCTAGTCAGTGGTGGAAAAGTATTGAATAAAGATGATATGCTTTGGCCAATGATCACAGGAAAATTTCTAATGAAATGCTATGTGGTTTCTAAGATCAGTGGAAAGCAAGGCTAGAGGGTTAGAATTTAGGGGTTTTCTTTGGATTAAAATTTTGCCTAAAGGGTGGGTAAGCAATAATCAAGACAGAGTTTACAATCTGTGGGCAGACTGTAAGTCTGTAAGGCTGAGATTGGAACCCATTGGTCCATAGCACTGACTTGTTTGAAAACAATATTATTCTATTCCCCAGCAGAGTAATAATTATTGCATATAAAACAAGCAGACAAAAATTCAAAGCCTTCTCTTAATCTGACCCCCTGCAATCCTACAGAGCTAGACTTGAAGATTAGTGGATGATAGAATCCAAATTTCCCAAGCAAATTCTATTTTGATGGGTGAGCTATGTGGTGCAGGGGATGCTGCTGTCAGAATAAAGATCAGCAATTCCAAACAGACTTTTTCAAGGAGTACCACAATGCATGCTGACTAGAGACAACCTATGATTTCACAGCCAACCTCGATTGTGTCATTTTCCAACTTTTGAGTACTTTATTTTGCAGCTTCAGTTTTAATTATCATTGTGGTTTAACCCCAGACAGCATCCAAGTCCCACATAGCCACTCCCTCACTCCATCACCAGTGGGATCGGGGAGAGAATCAGAATGGTAAAAGAGAGAAAACTCGTGGGTTGAGGCAGAGTTTAATAGGGAAAGCAAAAGCCACACATGCAAGCAAAACAAAACAAGGATTAATTCACTGCTTCCCATGAGCAGGCAACGATCTCCAGGAGAGCAGGGGCAATCACACAGAAGTGTAACTTGAAAAGACAAATGCATCACTCCAAACATGATCCCCCTTCTTCCTTATTCCTCCTACTTTATATACTGAGCATGAGCTGTAATATGGTCTGGAATACCCCTTTGGTCATTTGAGATCACCTGTCCTAGCTGTGTCTCCTTGCAATTTCCCATGCACTCGCAGCCTCCTCTCCAGTGTGACAATACAAAAAGCAGAAAAGGCCTTGGCTCTGTGTAAGCCCTGCTCAGCAATAACAAAAACATCTCTATGTTATCAACCCTGTGTTCAGCACAAATCCAAAACACAGTCCTACACCAGCCACTGTGAAGAAAATTAACTCTACCTCAGCCAAAACAAACACCATAGTGAAATTATGTAATTTGGAAGTGTTATTTCTTAGGAATATATTAAGGTAAGGTTAAAATTAATTATAATTTGTATATGCGATGTACATGTTCAAGAAAAGAAAATGGGTTAACTTCTTTAATACTTTTAGCTCTGCTGTAGCAGAAGCGAGTTTTAGAGAAAAAAGGCACTTCTGATGCTTGAGGGTGTTTCTTTTTGCTGGATATCAAAGGCTTACAAAAGCAGTGAAGCTGTGAGAGATTTGTAATGAAAAAATCACAAGACTCCTTTACCATGGAGCGTGTTAACTAACCTGACTACTAGGGAGGATACCAGTTTCTCTGTAATAGTCCTGTGAAAGTTACCTGTGTTACTGGAAGAAAAAACAGCAGCCTGGTACACATATTACAATAATGAAACATTACTGACAGCTTCAAAAAGTCAGGCTGCCAGTTCTGCTGGGAGGAGAAGCCCCTGGGAACTCTTGCAGCAGCCCTTACAGGCAGTGGCTCTGTGATACAGGCACCAGAGCCACAACCTGCTGGATCACCAGGCAAGGCAGATTTAAGCCAGTTTAGGAATCAGTGTGAGGAGGCATAGCCAAATTAGCAAAAGCATGCAGTGGTGATTTTCTGCCAGCTCGTGTCACTGGTATTCTAGACAGCTCCCTGCTTGTCTGCCTTGTGCATAGCAGGCCACCAGCCCTGCCTCACAGCAGGAATATTTTGGGGCAGTTCACTTAGACAGGGCCAGCTCCTTTTCCAAGGTCAACTGGTGACCCAGGAAATAGCTTCGTAAAAAGTGCCATGCCACTGGCAGGCCAAAATGCCCCAGGAATCTTGGCATTACAAGTACCATGTGCTATTTTTGCCTCTCTCTTGAGCAACAGAAATAGCAGCAACAGCGTGTGTCCGTGCCTGGCAGGGACCAGGAGAGCGATATGGCTGCATCGAGGCTCATCTTCAGCTCCCTGTGTTCACAGTGGGCCACGTAGAGGTGGCAAGCAGGGACCAGCACACACAGGTCTGTTCTGCAACGACTTCTCCAAGGCAAGGAAGGGAAATGTTAAGCTTTTCCCAGCAGAGCTGATGTGTGTAGGGGTTCCATACAGCAGGTTTTGGCCTGGAGCTTGGTTCTGGCTAGACTGCCATGGCATCTGCTGTAACTGTTGCATGTAGACATAATGGCCAAGGTTTGATGTCAGTGTCCAAAAAGAGAGAGACGCTACAGGGCTCTCTGTACAGAGCCTGCATCGCAGGGTAGGTGAGAGCTTTGGGTAAAAAATAGATAAGCATGGGTGGGTGAAAAAGCTTGCAACCTTATTGTGGCCACAGTGATAGAGAAAGGTAGCATGTGTCTTTCCAGCACACTAGTCTTTCCAGGATGGATTTGAACTCGAAAGATCCTTTCTTTTATGGTATTTTTGACTTAGCCGTAGAAAACCTTAACCTGAATTTATGGCTTAGGGGAACCACACATAGCTGGCATTGAGCTGTCAATGCTCAACATCACTTGCCTCCTGCATGTTGGACTGTGAACTGCTGCCAAAAGAGGACTCACAAGTATTTGCTGTTGCATCCTTTGCTATAAGTGGTAAGTTGTCTGCAGGCTGAGGGTACAGCTGGGCTGCTGTGCCTCGCATCAGTGCAGCTAGACCTGGTGGATGTTACCTGTGTGACTTCCCCTTGAGGGTGGCATGTCACAGTAATACAGCTTTTTAAGGAAACTCTTATGTGGTTTTGTTCCAAGAAATATGAAAACCTAGAAAAAAGAGAAATAAGAACTCCTCCAAATCAACTGCTCCCACAAAAGAGTACCAGCTTACCAGAATCAGCTTACCAGTCCTGACCACAGTATCAAAGATAATACATGTAAGCTACTAATAGCAGTATAAATATATAGATATTGCTGAATCCAAGGAGTGACTATTTCTCACAGATTTATAAAACAGGGTAGCTTAATTCTCAACTTTCTGAAGTTTCTGGAAATCCCAAAATTACAGATGTGAAAGTGGTGTGCAAAAAGTTTAGAATTGCTGTATGAATACAACAGTTAGAAGTGCTGCATGAATACCGGTGGTTGTACATCTTATTTCAGATCTAAGTAACATTTATCCATAAAGCAGGGCAACATCAAGTAGGACTAGCAAGGAGGTCATTCTGGGGCCATGTATTTTGTCCATGTAATACTGGTGATGAGGAGACTATGTGAAATACTCACCTCTGCTTTACATGTTATACCTTGTAGAAAGCCCAGAATATTATGAAAGAGTTAGTGACCTGGCAAAGCTTTTAGGAAAGAGTTAAGAGCTGTTTTCATATGCCACATAGCCAGCAAGGGACTTAAAGAAGGGATTTATTTTTCTCAAGAGTTATGAAAATCAAAGGAGTTTAGAAAATCCCTGCTAAGGTAGACAGGTGAATTTCTTTTTTGTTGCTTGTGTTCAGAGCTTTCTGGATTGTTGACACATTTTGTTTGCTCCATGGTCATTTTCCTCTGAAGCTTTTTTGTAGATCTAAAATTATTTATTTCCAGTAAAATTATACCTTTTTAAAAAACTTAAACACAAATATTTTAATTGTATTTGTGACATTGTCACAAAAAAAAAAACCAACCCAAAGAACCCTCCTCAAAAAAAACAAAAAAAAAAACTAAACACAAAACTGAAAATGAAGGGAGAAATCTATAAAAAACTAGAGGAAGCACTGGTAATTTGTGTAACTACTCACAATAATTAAAATAAGGATATGTTTCTAGCCATGTACACATGCAGTTAGGCTATTCCCTGGTCTAGGAGTGATGCAGGTTTATATTTCTTTGCAAGCGGGTAGTAGAACTAAGATGATCTTCTGTTCAGAAGCTCCTAACTAGAAGAACATAAATTGGGTTTCTCTCAGTCTTTACTGACCAAACCTTTCCATTTTACATGCAAAATGTAGATAAGTTTTGATCGAGTTTCTCATTCTTTATCTCAGTTTTTATATTCAAATGGGATCACACACTGAAGTTTTAGCCCACTGTGACTGAATCTCCACAAGCACCAATTGTCCAGCTCTGGGACCTGACCTGAGCAAGCTGAGCCCCCTTGTAGCCCCTCCATGCACCTTCTGGAGTCTCCTTCCTATGGTTATCCGGCCGTGGAGGCAGAGGTGGGAAGCAAAACTTAACATTCTGTACCCAATACTTGGAACACGCCTGCAATGTGTTCTTGGAGTTGGGAAGTATTCCTGAGTCCCACCCAGCTCCCAGATCCCATCCTGGGATCCTGCAGACAGCAGGACCTGATGGCACTATCCAAGAGCAGGCACTACCTGATGCACACAAGAGAACTGTGAGCCCTGGATGTTCTCCTGCAGAGTCCAGGCCGCTCTGGCCTCCTTAGTGGGCTCACAGAAGGACCACAAGGACTGGGGGCAGGTGACCCCAGTGGTAGCATGGGGGTGGGCAGGCAGCATGCCTGAAGTGGAGCAGGGGAGAGGGGGGCATGTTGGGAGGGAAGGAGGTCACATCCCCCTTGGCTGTCCTGCTAAAGCCACACCTGAGTTTCATTACATTATTGCCTTACAGCTGACATCTAATTATGTAAGCTCACAGAAGACCTGGACTTTTGAACCCCAGAGCAAAGGTCAATTTTTGCCACTAAATCAAGGTGGCAGAGGAAACATATGGTCCGTGGTTGATCCCTCCTCCTTGTCTCGATTTATTAGAAACCAAGGATTGATTTTTGGGAACAACTGTCTTTGCATCTATTTTCTGTGTATTTACTATTTGGGGTCAGTTAGATCTCTCTAAAAAAAACCCCACAAAAACAAACAAACAAAAAACCAAACCCAAACAAAACCACACATAAAGTTCTCAGCAAACCTTTACACACAGGTTTCTCTTTAGGTAGCTGATATTCTGATTCTTTTTACTTCAGAGATCATTTTAAGCTGTAGTCTCTGACATTGCCTTCTGTTAAATTCTGTTACTGTCCTTCCTTGCAATCCCTCTACAATTTAGGAAGTTTTCATCCTCTGTCTGTATTCCATGGTAACTGCTTTTGGCTCAGATCCTGCACTAACGTGGTCAAGAAATGCAAACATGATAGGAAAAAGCCCCAGTAGGTGAGCTAAAATTCCTCCTCTGGGTGATTTGTATGCTCTTCCCAGACAGAGGTAATAGCATCAAATCTAAGTGATAAGGATCCTGCTAAAATTGCTTTAATTAATGTCACTTTTACAGTCATAAATCATTATTAATTCCCACGTTAATTTTTGGAAATGGCCTAGATTTTTTTGGCCATTGCCACAGTTTGTCTGGAACTTTTCCCACTCGCAGACCTTTGCTTGTTCTTCTTACTCCTGTCCTGATGTTTTCACTGTCAAGTTGAGCTTCCATCTGGCCTGAATGTATGCACAAAGTTACTTTCACTTCTTTAACCGTGACCTAACTCCACCTCTGTCTGTGCCTGACCTTTTTCTAATTCCAAAGGTAGATGAGATGTTGGAAGTTGTTGCTGCCCTGCCTTTCAAGATTGATCAGCAATTGTCTTCCCATATTAGTGCATTATTGCAATTAAACAATACTACTGATGTCTACAGAGAGAGCACATCACTAATACATCTACATAGACTAAGCTATTCCTTTTAAATGGAATGCAGCCACCAAATTCACTGGGAGTTCCTGCTTCCAGAAGTGTTAATGAAGGTGAATAAAATATTTAAATTACTTAACAGCTCATATATTTTACCAGATGTTGACTTTCCAGTGACTATTTATCAGGTCTTTCTTTAATTCCATTTGGGAGCTTGGACTAGTTTGTCTTTGCTGTTTTATATGTATTGACAAAATTCACTTCTGCTGGAGGGAATCCATTCTTTAGGAGGCTGTGATTCTCCTATGGTTTCAATTTTGATTTCTATTTATATACTTCCCTTAGTTAACATTATTCAGCCTCCCTGTTTGCTGTGTCATTTGTATGCAGACGATATTCGGATATCCTCTCAGTCCCTTCAGAGCCTACAAAGAAGTTTGATGTTTTGTGTAATTGCCTCTGTGATATTTAATCACGGGTAAATTCAAATTTTGTTAAACTTAACACAGACAAAACTGAGTTGCTATTGATTAGTTCACTGGTGCAGAGGTCTCAGGTGTCATCTGTGGTAGTTTCCATTTGTGGTAGTTCTTTTATCCTTCAGATAATGCTTGTGACCTTGGGGTCATTGTGGATTTGGTGCCTGCTTTTGAAGCCCACATCAATCATGCAATTAAAGTGTCTTACTACTGTCTTTGGAATCTAGCTGGGCTGAGACCTATGCTCTTTCTAGCCCACTTGCTAAAACTTTAATCCATATTTTTTTGTCTGACTTGACTACTGCAGCTCTTCCATATACCCTCCACTGTTTGCATTAGGGACACAATCTAGTTATTTAGCAATATACAGTGAATTAACTATGTTCATTGAATTCCATTTTTAAAATGTGGCTGGACCCTCGTTATCACTTGGCTGCTTCTTAGCGTGGGGCTTTTAATGGTATTTCATTTAACAGGATACTCTTTCCAGACAGACCAGGAGAATTTTACATGAATCATATCAATTTGCGCTGTTATTTTTCAACCTGTTTCTGAATGTGGATGGTTTTAAAAGATTAGAATTTCAAGATTGCTGTCACTTCATGTTATTAAATGTTATCTATTTGGCAAGTTGCAGCAGCATTGTTTATGAATCCATTACAATCCTGTCTTTACTTGCTCGTTGCTTTGGGGGCTAAAGTTTTCCAGATCGGTGTCTACTAAAAGATCACTTGTTAAGGTTTCAGTAGAATTTATTTGCAACAATCCTTTTCTCCAATAGAAATTTTTGCCAATACAATGTCATAAGCCACATTCTGCTTTCACTTTTGTCTACAGAGTTCATTGGGATTGTAGAGGATTAACAGAAGCCTTGACCATGATGGAGAGTTGTAAGACTTTTAAACAATCCAGATAAACAAATACATGTATGTATGTAAACACTGAGATAAGTTTAAAATTTGTTTATCTTTATTTAGTTCAGGCTGAATGCCAGTAGTCTTAAGTCACATGGAAAAACAAATAAAAAAAAAAGTGATGTAACCTATTTTCCTGGTATGAAAATCATGCTATATATTTGTATTTTTGAAAGTTTAATGTGTAAACATAGCTTAATATCAGGCTGCTGCCACATATACCTAATTATGGTTCATACCTCTTCTAAAAGGTGAAGCACAGGAGGTGAAGTATGCTTGGACACACAGAGAGTAAATAAAAGCTATAAAACATAACCCATGAAGAAGCAGGACAACATTTATCTGTATCTGAGATGATTCCCCTTAAAATTTCTTGAAAGGAAGAGTAACAGGGAACACCAACTGGATTATCAACCTTGTGAATGCCTTGGTGTCCAAGCAATGCATCTCTGCTTCTATTACTCAACATGAAGAATCACTTCTGAGATTGCAGGAGGCAGAAAGCTGTCTAGCATTCAAAACCAACAAAATTGACAATGATAGAGACATTTTATTTATTTTTTTCAGGTAGGTTCTGTAAATAAGTGCCTGAAACTATTCATTAGCACTGCTACATGCAGTCTCGTTTATAGGGCAGCCAGATGGGTGAAATTCACTGCAGCAAACTGCTACAGGAAAGAGAAATTTGCACAGAAATAAGTGGAGTAGTCCATTGTCTTCCTTTGTTGTGATGCTTTTTGTCTACATGCCCAACTGTAACCCAAGGCTGTATAGGGTATACTTAGATGTGAAAATCAGATATGTGGGATAAAATAAATGTTTTATTTATAGCAAGAGCATTAATATACAACATGTTCTGCACTGTGAGTAAGGATGGTGTAATGGCCCTCTGGAGTGGCTTGTTCCTCACTCAGATGTGAACTTTCATCTCTGACAAAGAAGTACTGGAACACTCTCTGAAGTTGGATGCTCTTCCTGAGTCATTACAGAATTGTCTGGCAGTCACTGCAAGTGTTAATTGCTGCAATGAGAAGATAACTTTACCTACCTTTCTAATTAGAGAAAGCACACTGGCCCAAGCAGGGGAAATGGCTGAAGCCTTGCCTAGTTGTCTAAAATGGATCCCAAAAGTGAATAGATTAAATGTTCAGTACTGGAAGAGCACTGCCTGCTTTTCTTGTGTCCATCTGCAGCCTCTGTCTGGAGGCTACTGGACTTGGAGAAAAGGAGAGATGTCCTCAAATCGCGAGGAATAAAAGAAACCTGAAATTAAGTAATTTTCCAGACAAGAACTGTCATGCGAAGATTATTCTAAAGTCTCTAGAGAAGTTCAGGGTTTGTATCGAAGTTGCAAACCCTTATTTAAAGCTTGTGTAAGCAACTGATTTTTTCCCACAAATGCAGCTAATTGATTTTAATTTGGCACACCTTTGCTCCAGAGTATATAGGAAGAATTATTCCAAAATATTATGCTAAAGGTATTACTTCACAAAGTATTGCAAAGTCAGTTTCTTCCCTTTCCACATAGGCTCACAAAGTTTGCAAAAGCCATCCCAAACCCAAGAGAAGCAGTTGTCAGCCTTTCCTCACCACATAAATGCAAGGGCCAAACACAAAAATAAAAGAGGTATAACCAGAAGAAATATTTATTCTGCATTATGATGTGCTGTGTTTTTGGCAGCAGTGGAATTTCAAAGAGAATTACTTTATCTCTAATATGGACATGAGTAATAGATGGCAGAATGTACTGAGACATATAGGCAGATTTATGAGGCGTGCCAGAAAACAGTGGCCTGCTGAGTTTATTTAAAGCCGTAGATTCTGAGCAGGTCTGCAGCAAGGACTGGAGCATTTGTTGTCCTTCTTGCAGTAAAACTGTCTCAGGCTTGCAAAGGTGAGTGTAGCACCACTGACTCCTACCCAGAAGCAGGAGCCATTCAACAGCCTCAGAGGCTCCAGCTGCTGTTTGCAAGTTCTTCTTTAGTGAGTAGGCAGCCCTTGGTTTTTGCAGCAGAAGTCTCTTTTGTAAGGCTGCTTGACTTGGTTGTCTGTACAGAGAAACAGCTCTATATAACTACAAACATCAGTGCAATGGATTTTGAAGACGGCTTGCTCACTTTGGTCAAATTTAGACACTTGGCCTCTAGTCTGTTGGCACTTTGATGTTTATATCCTCTAGTTAGTAAAAAAACACGTTTGTGTGACTCCAGAAAAACATGCCCTAGGAAAGCATGGAAAAACTTCAGCACCCTGAGGAGGAATGCAATATTCAGCTACTGTATAATGAAGAGAGGTGTAACTCGTAGTGGAGCAACTGTGCAGTAAAATATTCAGAACTCATAATGTTTCATGGGGCCAATGCCCCTGGGAAGAGAAATAAACTCTTTTCTATGGCAGAGCAATAAATATTTATATATTGTATTGCCCAAAGACCATCATCAGAAGGGACTGAGACGATGCAGAGTTTGCAGAAAACAAAGAGGTGCAATCCTTCTCTTGCCTTTACAACCTGAAGATATAGACAGGTGGAGAGGAAGAACTTGGTCCTATCACATTTAAAGAAATTAAAGTGTTGGAGAATTTACTGGGAATTTGGTAACTAGAAGTATTAAAAGAATGCAGATTATTCCCTTTCTTTGTTTTCAGACTGCTTAGGAGTGAATCACATATGATATTTGAATCAATGAAGATGACAAATTCACAATTTTTAGGTTTTGATGGAGAGAAAATTTATTGTAATCAAGGACTTTTCCTGCAGAATCTGGTTATCCAAGTAAACACTTAACCCTGAAGGACAGAAGGGAAGGAATCACATCTCTCTTGAGCACAGAACATAAAATTTCCCAACTTTCACAAATTCCCGTTGATGCAGTCTCGTTTTAGAAGATCATAATCGGTTGAGAAAAATAAGACAATCAAAGATTGCAGGGAAATCATTCTCACCCACACAGACTGTGTTAAAGGTATTTTCCAAAAGAACAAACCTCGTATACTGGAACGTAACACCCACAGCACCTACTCATAAGACACCACATGAAAGAAATAAGTTTCAACTTGATTTTCTACTTTGGGGAGTTTGAGCTATCTACTTAAGACATCAAAGCCGCCCAACTACAGTCTTAAGTCAGACAAATGAAGTCTGGAGATTCACAGAGCATCACAAACAATGCATCTCCCACTGCAGGCATGAGAAGAGATGCACTTTGCACACCTAGTGACTCTCAAGTGCTCTTCAGATGTTAATGAGGTTGAGAGGTGTAATGTTCATCTAAATTGTTCACAATTTATAGATAGAGAAATTGAGGCATTATTATCATGAGCAAGATTTCAAAAGTTGGTCTCCGATTTTGCAGACACTGGTAGTTGTTTTCCATCCTGAGCCAGGCAGTGTATAAAGATGTCTGGGAGTTTCCAGACAAAATCAGATCTGGTTTTCTTTTCTATTGAATATGTAAAATTGTGAATAGCAGATTTTTTCTTCCAGAAATGTATTAATTTAGATGAACCTCTGCTAGAAAAGGTAGCCACTGGAAACTGCTTTACTTCCTGCTTACAGGCTTCTAAGGAATCCAGATTTCTAGGATTAAGATTTCCAGGATGGTCCCTCTGTATGGACTACCACAGACTTAAGAGATCACAAAGTTTTAAGGGTTTTGCAGCATGGCTGAGATCTCAGAACCAGGCTGTAGGAAAAGTTTTTCAATATCTCAATTCTCCATTTTCTCCATAACCTGAGAGAGGTGTCACTAAAGTCAAGAAGAATGAAAAAGCTCAGCTTAAACTTAAAAGACTTTTGGTCTTCTAGGACCAGCTCAGAAAGATACAATAAAAACAAGTGTTAGGAAATATTTATTTGGGTAGTCAGGAAATACATATTTTAGTTTTTCTTCATTATTTGTAGTGGTTGGAAATACATTTTCTGTAGGGGACTTCAGTATGTGTAGGGTTTTTTAATCAGTGATGGACCAAAAAATTTGAAATACTAAAATTGCTCTGCAGGACAGAAATACTCCATTCCAGTCTTCTCTTCCCTGTTCCTTCTCAGTCTTTAGGTAGATTTTGGTTCCCTGCTTTCTTTCTGTGTGCAGTGACCAGCTTTGGGAAACACAGGACGCTGAAAATGCTGCATACATAAAATACCAACCAAAATCACTAGGAGTGCCTATTTCATGTATTAGAGATGTGCATGACACTGGTGTGAGAGACAAGTCTGAGAGACCAGAGAGGACCCCAAGGCTGCACTGGAAATACAAGTGTTGAGACTGGGAGAACTCAAGACAAAAGCAGGAAAGCCCTGTCAGCCTCCCTAGTAGCCAGCAGCCTTCCATGCTTCTAGAAGAGAGACTGGAGATGGAGTAATCCTCCAATTTGGACAGGAAGAAGTGGGCACACACCAGGGGCTATTTTTGAAAATGACCAAAGTTTACAAATGCCAGAAGAATTAGCCAGATGGTTCCCTGGTTCCAGGGATGCAGTGCCTGGCAGGACTATAGGGGGAGAGGCTGGCCATCACCTTGGGTGGCCTAGGGGGAGTCCATCTATGGTAATTGGGGCTTTATTATAAGTGTGGGAATATTTATCACTCTGAGCGAAACACTATCCACATTTCTTCCTGGCAAGACGTTATCCTTTTCTGAGGTGTACAAGAGAGGCTTTCAGCTGGGAGGCTTTAATGATAAGCAAGTGCAATTCAATGGAGAATTGTAAATTGAAGTCTACTCCAAAACACTTCTTAAAACCCTGAGTCATTAGTGGCTGAATCACATTATTCCTGTCAGCAAGATCTCTTCTCTAACATCATCCTCTATTTACTGTACATTATCTCATGGTCCTGGTCAAACTGTGCAGCTTTTACACAAACATGAAGAATCCTAGACATTAGGATGACTTTGACATGATGCAAGCTTTATTTTCTGATGTTAGTTAGAAAGCAATAATCTCAGTCCAGGGATTCTCTTAGGTTCTGTCTACACAAAGAGCCTTTCCTAACAAGCAGGTCAAATAATAAGCCTTGTTTTCTAGTTTTCACATTTCACTCATTTGCTGAAGCTCATGGCTGTTACAAGGGCAGTTCTAAAAGTCAAAAGGTTACAGAATAAAGCATCACCCTTAAAAATTCATCATTTATCTGTCGAACAGTGACCTCATGGTGACTCTCTCTCAGCTACAAAGCCATTGATTGCATGGACCTTCATTCTTCTTCTGTAAATCCTATGAACAAGCGCCTTTGAGATGTTGGAAGAAAATTTAACACACAACTCTTGTCACGTATTAAAATAATTGTGCAGTATTAGATTAGATATTAGACTAATTACCAAATATTTAGCTCTTTCCAAATGTTCATCATATATGACTAGGTGATAAATTATCAGAAAAATACATTATCTGATTAATTTTAAAGTATTTTAAAATTTGTTTATAACATTTATACTTATCTAAGTATATAATAACTTTAGGCTTACCAATATGGCAGGTATTATGTTAAGGAGATAAGCTTCTCTGATCCAGATAGGTCTTTGAATTGTAGTTCCTTTAAGCACAGAGCTCTAGATGTTGGAAAGGCACAGGATTAGGAAGTTTAAGCAAGCTGAAAGATAAGGATCAAAGTTAAATCAAAAGTTACTTCGGTTCATTTGTTTCAGTGATTAGAGAAACCATATTATTAAAATACTGAGTGAATTGTTTAGTGCTGTGCATGACACAACTGCTCAAAGGGCAGAATTAAGAATAAAAAGTTTAGGAATTAGAACTGAACTCTTTGCTGAAAGAAAACACCCAAACATGCAATCAAGTATCTATATTTACAGTCTGGATGATGACAAACCTTACTGACAAGATACATCTCTTCAGCAGTACTCCTGAGAGACCTGAGAGCCCAGCTAGGCTCTTTTCTTCTCAGACATCACCTTCTGCAGGGGAAGTTCTTTAAGCAAAACAGACGTCTGTCACAAAAGGTGAGGTGCAGCCTTGTCATCATTACTGCATCCTCTCTTTTCTCCTTAACACCTGTTATTTCTGGACATGGTGAATAAGGGGAAGGGTTTGGAACTGAATTCCAAACCCTGATATGAGTTCATAGGATATTTTCTAACAATAGCACGCAGTTCATAGCATCATTGAGACAAAGCCTACATCCACAAGCACATTGCAGGCAGACCCTTAGTCTGGCCAGCCTCTTAACCAAGAAAGTTATTATTGGGATTGAACTTTTCCCTGATTGCAGTCAAAGCACTCCTGAGGCGTCTGGGAGATAAAACTGCAAAGAGTAGTCTTGCCGGATCTACAGTTCACAAATTGCAGTGTTGGAGCTACTCTATCAATTCAGACAGCAGCTGGCCTCTGGCAATACTTTTTTCCTTCAGATTAATTAACATTTTCCATCAGCCCCCTGGTTATAGGCATGATCATAAAATCTGTGCATGTTATAAGAAGTTGCATCAGATTCTGCTCACCTAGCCAGCTGTGTAGCTGTGATTTTCTACCTCTGCGCAATCTTTACCGGTGTTTCTGAAGGGTGAGAGACTTCACTGCTGAAAATGAGAAGGGTCAGATCTCAAATGACTGGCTGAGAACCTGTCAAATTGTTCAATTCCCCTAAAAATTTGTCCCTTCTGGGCTAATTATGCTTTCATAAGAAGTAAAGCTGTCATCCTATACAGTGTCAGTTTTTCATTTTCAGAAGTCAGGAACTACCTGCTATCAACAACACCAGGTCAGGATTTCACAGGTTGCTTAAGGCAAAGCTCACCTTCTATTTCTCCACCTCATTGACAATATAGATCTCAGCTCCTCAGGCTGACAGCAAATTTCCTCTTAGGGAATCTCCTTGCTTCAAAAAGGCCTTGTTGGACTATGACTTCACTATTCTTTAAGATTATTTTTTCTTATTAAAAAGCTTATCCCTATATTACTGAGAAATACTCTTCTTTCAACAGGATGAGATCATGATGAAAATGTATAAGCTATGGAGTATTTTTCAGAGTATCTTTTAACCACCAGCTTGATAATATTAAGTTCCAGTAGGAATCCTCATGGACAAAACTTGCTGTGACTGAGGTTTGCAAATAACAAAACTGCTGAAAAAACAGACTTACTTGTTAAATTTCTACAGACTTGCCTCCTTTGACAAAACTTTAACTCACTCTCATACAATACTGAATCCTAAACAATTGTAATTAAACAACTGAGGATGTTCACCATTTGAATTTTAAGCCACTCTATCAATTGAAGCTGATGAGAACTTTGAAAACATGAACTATTTCTAGCACAGAAGGGACTAGATATTGGATGTAGTGATTACCTGCATTGCCTCAATTGTATGATGATGTTCAGTCTGCCCTTAACATTATACAGCTGCCAATGCTTTGTTCTTTAGATCAAGGTAACATCCTTCCCTTCCTATTACTGTCCCGAGACTTCTGGATGTATTGAATTAATAGAAAAAACTACAGACTAAAACTTAGGATGTGAAATCTGGGTACACAATGTATCATTTATCACCTACAGAGACATCTACACCAGTCCCTAGTAAATCTCTTGAAAGCACTTAATAAATAACAACCAGAGGGTTTGTTAGAGAAGAAGTCACCAGACAAAGCCTGTCTCATATATTAATGAAATGTATTCACTATTTGGCTGTATTAAAAAAAAAAACAGAACACTGAGGGCAACATAAACCCTATATTCGTGAGTAGGTCAATATCAAAGATAATCTGTAGATCAAAACCTGGAAAATGCAAAATGTTCAGATTAGTATGCAAAATAAAACATCAGTGTGGAGAGTGGATTTATATGATTATACTATGAATAATTCATTAGCAGAAGAAATACAATTAGCTTTTAAAAATTATCTAACTACTACACTCATGTTTAGCAAATCTAACATATAGTAACATCAGGAGGTAAATGTCCATAATGTAAAAGAAATTAAAACAAATTCCTTTAGGAGTCTAGCTGCCTTATTACTAAGGGGGAAAAGGGCAGTGGATTAGATGGGTTAGATCATGCCCAGCAAGGTTAACTTGCCTGTAGTCAATACCCTTGCATTTGCAGGTGTGCCCTCAATTGACCCTATTAATATTTGCAACCCTTGCTGGAAACCTTATTTCAGAAACATTAAGCTCTGATTGTCTGAAGTGGCTCTGACTGTGGTGAAACATTCCTTAAATTCGTAGAGGGCTTATTTGGTAGGAGGATGCAGAAACATTTTTCACAAGAGAAGCTTTTCTGCACTTCCAGTAGATAGAAATCAGAGGGCTGAATCAGACAGGAGATAATCGATGCTATAGCTGGCATACTAAATCAATACATTACTGGCAACTGGAGCTAGTTTTAGCTGAACCTCTGCTTTCCAGAGCAATCACTCCAAGTCCTGACTTAGTCATTTTCAAGATGAAATTGCAGTAGGCTCTTAATCTCTATGGTACTGGTTTGAAGTTTGCCAGCCTGATACCAGCAGTGATTTCCTCGGGGGCTGACTTCTGTCAACTGATGCTCAAGGAGTGAGCAGAGCAAGTGCAAATGGACAGGAACTTGCCTTATAGTTGGTGTTTTGTTTCTTCCTTGTGGCCTATTTCTGCATATGGTTTCTGCAAAGGAATGCAGACAGTGCTCACCTACCCTTTGGTATTTTAAAAGTATTGTGTATTTGTAATAGTTGTTCTTTCAAGAACGAAGAGTGCTATCGCTAAGTGACATTATGAACAAGAAGCCAAAAGCTGATACAACAATTCAAAAGTGTACAAATTAAAGTCGATTGTCAAATGGATTTTCCATTCCATTAAAAATGTCAGGATTGAAAAATTTTGACATATAAAAGATCATATTAAGTATCCACATTAAATTAAGTGGGGACAAACCCAAAAAATAATCTAAACATTGTGCAAAATTAAGTTCTGAAAATAATTACTTTGCCCAAAATGTTTAAATCCAAATATGTTGACATTTGGGTCCTTCCTTGGATCCTTTTGTTTTCTATTTCAAATGCTAATTTTTTATATTTTTTTTTTAAATAAAGAAAAACATTTTGTGCATAATATGACAAACAAGGCATTGTTTTGCTGTGGTGTTCTTTTGCGTTTCAATTGTTATTGCTACCATTATATTATTGTTATTTATTCAAATAGCATCCATTTTTACTATCTATTCAAGTAATTTGTCATAATTTAATTTGCCAAGGAAAAATATGCTTATTGAAAACTTTTAGACTACATCACTGTAAATTAACCATTACAGTTCTCCTGACTGGATTAGGAACAGGTATAGCTATCGTAACATGACGATTGAGTTCTCTTTAAAAATATTCTCAGTATCTAGTGAGTGCCTAACCCCAAATGTACTCATTTAACACAGACCTTCTCACTGAATAGCCATGGACTTTTGAGCTTGGCCTTTGAACAGTTTGGATGCTTCTGCGCACCCAAGGAAAGGACAGCCAGGGGACAGTACCTGGCACAAAAGGTTGAGCAGCACTGACTGGCTCGCTCCTAAACTCATTAGGGCTGTTGGCCCGCCACAGCAGACTGGCTGTTCCATCACTGCATGATGTTTGGTCCTCTGTCTCCTGCCCTGTGGGTGCCCCTCGTGCCTAGTGCTGCTTGGGGCTGGGGACACTGCTTCAAAGCATGTGAAGCAATGCCACAGACTACCGAGTGCTGTCTTTAGCTCAGGGCTGGGAGTGCGCTTGGAGTGCCACAGGGTTGCTATGTGTGAGTGCGCAAAGGTACAGCAGAGGACTGTATAGGGTGGCAGAAGTCAGACTCAGTGCAGTGTGGTCCTTGCCAGCTGTTAGTCAAGATTGCTGAGGAGAATCCAAACTGTCCCTTGAGCAGAGCTCGTCGGAGAAGTCCCAGACAGACAGATGTGAACTGACAGTGCAGCAGCATCACCAGTCTGGAGGCTCTTTTACTCAGCAATATATATCTTGTGCTCTGGGCAAGGCCTAGGTCTTAGGAAATGTGACAACTTAATTAGTGGGAAGAAGTGTCTACGTTTCTTCCTTTTAAAGAATATCGATAAGGGCAACTGTACGTCTACATGCACATCACACTGTGACTTTATTGCCCAAATTTGCTCCTGTGTATTAGAAAGTTCTGTCGACAGAAAGGCAGCCAGCATAGTGTTACTGACAATATTTATTTGGCACATAATGTTCAATGTTGCCTATTGGTGTTGATGTTTTTGTTCTCACTCAGCCGTGGGAAGGTGTCTCCGTGTTTGCTGCACTCATGCCCCATACCGACATTTTGCCGTATTCAGCACTGTAAAGAGCTCTCTCTGCATCCTTTTTCCAAACAACAGTTGCAAATGGCATTTCTGAGCCACATTTGCAATAGCTCCTTCTTGTTCACCCCAGAGGCTACTCCTGTTCACACCGTTTTCAGACTCTGTTGCAAGAACAGATATAGTGCTACTCAGCCATTGTCTGTCTGTCCATTTTAAAGAATGCTGCATACCAAAGTACCTGATAATCAAGTTAAACTTCAGGAGCAGAATGCCTTTTCTAATTCTCCTTCCACTTCAATGTGTGTGACACATAACTATACACTAAGCTGTGACTTTGCCTTCTGCAGGCACGTCCTAACAACCTACTTGAAGGAGGAGTTTTAGGCGCCTATAAACTCACCTGAAGTGTGTTTTCTTTTAAGATTAATAAGGAGTTACTCATGACAAGTTTTTAGTCAAGCTGCTGATGTAGCAGTTTTGGAATAGTAGCTGAAGACACGGGATGGAGTTATCCTTAAACACTGCAGAGTGACTTCAAGACTGGAAGAAGGACACAAAGTTCTATGAGTCAGATTTTGCACCTGAAGACATAAAGACAGCTAGGTAACATAGATGTAATGAAGAGAAGGCACTGCAAGGAGAATTTAGGCAATTTCATCATGATTCACCATCACCCACACAAGGAAGATATTTCTGATAGCAAAAGCTCTTTTATCTAGTTGGGAAAAAAAAAAAATCAAGGCGTGCAGTCAGTAGAAGCTGAAGCTTGGTAAACATGGGCTGTAAGTAAGAGGCATTTTATTTATTTTATTGTATTGCAACAGATCATTAATCACTAGTAGAGTTTACACAGGGACATTGTGGATTGTTTGGTAAGTCTGTCCTGGCAGTGACTCTTACCATGGTCCTTTCCTCCTGACACAGTTTTCCACATCCAGGCTCCTGTCTTCACTGGAGTCTGATACACAAACAATAATTCAACATTTATCCAGTAACTGTGCTGCACATATATGAATTTTAATCAACCATTGACATACTTACATGAAGTAAAACAAATAAGCAGGGTTGCAAAATGAGGTTTTTCCTTAGAAAGGATTTTAGATTCATATTAATATTCAGTTCCTCTCTAGGAATCTTGATATCAACTGCATTTTGACACTTGTATGGCTGCCTTGAGCCTACAGAATTGTTTTCTATAGCCCAAACAGGGAGCCCATTGTGCATATAATAAAAAGACAGCCGCTGTTTCTGAGAGTTCACAGTCTAAGGCAGAGAGAACAAATGGCTGGTAAATGAGGCTAAAGTAAGTTTGAACTGCATTCAGCAAGGTAAGAAGCACTGTTGATATACCAGCTAACTAACTAGCTGTTGGAGCCACATAATTGGAACCTATTCCAAGGATGTGGCAGATTTCTGTATATAATGCAGTCCTCACAATTTGGATCAGATTTTCTTAAAAGCTATCCCTGGTTTGTCAGCTAATGCAATTTCCTCTCTTTTCCCCCTACTGCCCTGAATCACTCCCTGACCAAGCTCCCCTCAGGTAAAGGGCTTTGTGCCTTTGATTATTTTATGGCATTTGCTGTAGCCCAGTTTTCATCAGAAGTCCTTCCCAGCAGACTAACAGCCCCATGAATGAAATCAGCAGGGAGGCTCTTCATTATCACAATTCTGCCAGTGAAGTCTCTGTACTTTTATCACTGTACTAGCATCAATTATTTGGAGCCATATTAAATAAATGAAGTCAGTAACATGAATATGTCATGCCCAATTCATACAGAGGCTCCTGAACTCTCTTTAAAAAAAACCCTCTCTTTTTTGCCTGCTGCTTTCCTTATGAATTTTTTGTAATCTCTGACCTTAGACATTTCTCAATCATTGCAAGCACGCTTAGTTCAAGATTGAATACACATCCATTTTATATGGGTTGAGGGGGGCAAAAATCATGAGAAAAGCAGATGGCATTAGAAAAAAATGACTTTTCAAAGAAGGTTCAATGACCTCCATATAGATATGACATGTTAAAGTCACTGACTTCTTTTTAACTCAGCACTTGCGTATATATATTTAGTATTATACAATGTACTTGTAAGGGCAAAGAGTCTTCAGCATTCGATCTACAATATTTATTGTAGAGTTCTGACTCACCTTCCTTGGGTGTTGCCCAGAGTCACCACAATACCAGTAATGACAATGAAATGGGACTGAATTGCCCAGTGCCCTTTGATTGCTCAAGGGGTCACAGCAGCACACCGATTACAGTTTTCTGCAACTTAAAGACAATCTTATTTTCTTATTGATTCTGCTGAATCAGAATTCCGGCTTGGCAAAACCTATTAAAAAAAAAAAAAAAAAAAAAAGAGGACAATGAAGAACTCCTAGGATTTGGAGAGTATTTTTTATAAAACATTTCTAGCAAAAATCGACATATTTTGGTCTTAAGTAATAAAAGAAATCTAAATCTCTGATGCATGGACTATTAACTTCAGACACCCTAAAGCCAGTTCATTTTGCTTGTAATTTAACTGATCTCTTTAAACAGAGTAGGAAAAACACAGAACTGTGATGGGAAAGGAGATTTGTTGGATACTGCTTTGGCACATACTCAGAATAAAAAAAGCCCTAAAACCTTTGAGCTTACTGAGAGCAGAATTATACATAGATGCCAGGAGTAATGGTTAAATGCTTTGTAGGAGTGTTTGCAAACTCTGAAACTCCAATTTAGCCACATTCGAACATGTTTCAGCCTCTTCTCCACTGACATTAATCAGAGTGGCTTTTGTTCAAAGGAGTGTTGGAGAAAGTGTATTCTAAACTCAAATACTCTTGCAAACACACTTCATTCAAACCTGCCTGAGAAGTGTTTTCTCTACTTATAATTCAGTCAACCTGGCAGCTGAAAGAATGGCATGTTTCTTAGGTGACCAATTACACACCCAAAATAAGGAAGACTGAATTGGTAGAAAACATAATTAAAATAAATACATCTTGTAAATAAGCCCAGCCAGAATATAGTCTGATGAAATGATTATGCAGTCTGTGCCCCATGTTACAGTTTGCATAGATGTCTAATTCCTGTGCGTTTTGCTTCTGCCCAAATTTACAGGGAAAAATCCCTATAAATTTCCTGTTACAGACTGAGACAAAAGAATTGACGTCAGGATTTTGGAGAGAGCATATGGAGTTATATCTGTGGCTTCTCTAGGACTGTTAGTGGTGTGCAGATCTGAGCAGGTGTTTGCATCCCTGCAAAACTAAAGCCAACCTCATTAAAAAAAAAACAACAAAAAACACCAAAACACAGAAACAACAAACTTACAAACAACAACAAAAAAACCCCACATCCTATTTTTTTTAAATGTATCAGGAAAAAAAGGGGCATGAGGAGTGGAATTCAGATTAGAAACATGAAACCAGTGAAGAGCAAAAAGAAGAAAATTAATTCTGTCTTGGAACCCTTGAGTTGGAATGCTTTCTTGATTTACTTTTAACTAATTTCTTAAACTTAAAATGAAGCAGGAAATCAACTATTCAGGTATCACCTCTGAAAAAATACTTAACTGCCAAGTCAGCAACAGGAATAATTTGGAAGTGAGTACCACCTGAGAATTTCCAAACAGACCATACCAGCTGTCAGTGTTCTTTGATCAGGAAGCAGAACCGAAGCACAGAGAGGGTCTTTATCTCAGTCTTGTGTCATATAACGATGAACTGGAAGAGTTTAAAATAAGAGGCAACAATCCTGTATCCCAGTTTACCATTCTCCTATCTCTTTCCTGTAATGTAATGTAACAATACTTTCACGATGGGCATTTCATCATGAGTTAAAACATTTCTGGTGGCATTCACCCTGCAAAGTTGCCCAGCCACAGTGAAGACATCAATGCAAAGCTTTTCTGGTCTGGTAGGTTTTTTGACAGTTTCTTTGCATGTCCTGTCCAGTAAGATGGGCTTAGGAGATGCAGCAGTCCTTCACCTAATGTGCATTCCTGGCATCATGTTATTTCATGAAGACTGTCAGGTTTATACTCACCATGACAGGAGAAAATGGTATTGTGCTGCTGTTCAGCGAAAGAGAAAGCAAAAGACGGATGGGTCAAGTATTCATCTCACTCATCAGAAATTGTCTCTCAGTTTGGATGTATTTCCACACATTCCTAAACTGTTCATTATCATTTTTCTGTATGATTGCCCTGAAAGTGCTTGTCATCACTGCAGGGGCAACCCTGAAATCAACCTTTTTTGAAATCCTTGAATTAAAACAAACAATCAGATAAATGCCATGCTATATATTAAACATGAAATGACACATCTGACTGTCAGTAAAGGCAAAAAGAATTTTCAGAAGACCTTACTGCAATGCAGCCTGCCACCTCCATTTGTTTCTGACTGCTATCACACTGCACAGATGCAATGATTGAGAATGAAACTCGAATTTGGTGCTAGAAGTCCACTGTAACATCAATCACTTGAAATAAAAATGTCATGCTTATGATTCTTTGGAAAATGCTGCACTTAACTTCCAAACTGTTGCTTTCAGAAAAGGCTAATTCAGGGTTGGGTACATTAATGTCAATGTCCTATAAAAGTGCCAGCTTAAAAAAAAAATGTCAGCAAAGACATTTTTTAAGTCTGTGTCAGCACAAAAGGGTGCCTCAGTTGTTTCATCTCACAACAGCTGCATGCTTTCATTGACATTTGTTGCCCTTTCTTTGTGCACTCATCCTAACCTCATAGGTTATTTCCTGGCCTCCCTTCCATGACCTCTGACCGATGATGACCTTTAGCTAGAGAATGTGACATTTTGTTCTCCTCTGGCTGACATGTGATGCCCTCATTATTCAAAGGTATGTGAAAATAATGACCTGCAGTGACCTCTCAGTTTCCTTTCGTTTATTGGTCTACATTAGGTGCTTGTTCAGCAGATTGCTATGACTAGGTGGTGGGGTGTACAATTTCTTTTGAAGAAGGAAGCTCATGAATTGCACCAACATTTTAGCTCTTTGTGTCTATTACTCCATTTGAGGAGCAGGAGATGAGGTGGTGCAGCTGGGGGAAGAGGGTTCAGAGTTTGCAGTTCTTTGTGGGTGTTGGGAGCATCTTGCAAGGCTGGCAGATCCAGCCAAAGACTTGGGGTCTTATGGAGTGGCACTTGAGTTGCAGGCTGGATACCTACCTTAGGACATCTCAAATGGCACAGGATACAAGTGCGTGAGGTACTGGTTCAACTTCTCAATTCTCAGATATCAGAAAGAATGGATGACTGAGAAACCTTAGGAATTCAAAACAGGACTGAATGTAGCTTTCCCATCAACAAGATTTCTACACCTTTCCTGTTGTGACCACAATGGAAACATGGTCACAGTTACAAGAAATACAGCATTAGTCTAACATGCTAACAGTGCTTTTTTGGGTATGTTCCTTTTTGCATTTCAAATGGTGGAAGTTTCAGTGCTCTTCAGAAATGCAAGCCTGAACACTTGAATTTTGAGGTGAGACATGCCCTCATTGACTATAGTAAATATTTCAAATGCTGAAAGTCTAAAGGAGGAATAAACCACTTCTGTTTGGGAGATTTTGATAACAATTAAGAGTTTATTCAAGACCTAGCCAGCATGAATATTTAAATTCCCATTTCTCAAAGAAAAGATGGTTACTTCAGGTTAGGCATGAGAACATGTATGGATCAGCATAAGGAACAGACGGCTGCTAAAGACAATTTCTGGTTATAAATAGTTCCTATTAAGAATATAGAAATAATCAATTAGGGATTAAGCTCTGTTTCCTATTGCAAAGGAGCAGAACAGCAGCAAAAATATGTTAACATATATGTCAGTGTATGTTGCTGGCAGGGAAAGCAGGCCTTTCCCACTGAAAGGTGGGAAGCTGCACTGGGTCTGTAGGCGGAGATGGAAGTTTATCAACAGCAATTTGGAAAAGGTTTTAGGCAACTGTTATGCAGACCAGGAAATGTATTGAAAATCAGGATCAAGACTTTGACCTTGTGTCTGCACTCTGTGCAAACTAACACAGAAACTGGTGGAAAGGTCCTAGTATCAGCCTTTATTGGTAAAGAGAGAGCATTCCCCACCACCCGCAGGTTGTAAAGAACTTCATATTGGAACATGTCCACTAAAGGGGTAAAAAGCGCTAATAACTGATGCCCAGACATCAACTTGCAAACTTTGGGGTTCAACCTGCACATCTGGGCCTGACATTCATCCTGAACTATAATCCTGTTAAATTACCCCATTAAAAGTTCAGGCTGACACTTAGAGCTCTGCAGTGTGGTGGGAAAGGAACTCTAGGTTGAGATTAGAGATAGCCTGGTGTTGGCTTGAACTAGAAATGTTAGTATAACCTGATGAAAAAAAGCATTTTATCTATCTTGGTAGAAAATGCCACATAAATGACCTAACTATGGTTATGATTTACTGGTCTTAGATACATCTTCACCCAAAGGAAGCATAGCTGAAGATTTTTGAGAGTACTGTCCTCTGACAACCAACATCATCTTTGTCCTGCTTGTACTCAGCTTTGCTGCATCAGTCCCAGCAGAAGGTCTGGGCAGAGGGCTGAAACTCAGGAATGGCAGAAAGAAAAGGCATCTGTGATACATCATCACATCTATTCTGTTGGCTGTTTCACAAACGCTCCTGGTATTATGTTTCTGAGGGCCAGCTACTGATGGATTAATTGAAGGAAAAATAAGAACATATAAGTGGATCCTAGCTACTGCCAGGCAGTCCTCCTGTCACTGACCTGACAGAGCTCCAAACCCGGTCACCAAGCAGGGCTGGTACATGAATCCTACTATTCCCCTTTGGCTGACAGTAATTTTCAAATAACTCTCATGTGGAATGCTTTTAAAGGATTCAGCTAGGGAATGCACATGCTTTTCTGCATGACCCAAGCCCAAATCAGACATCAGATTGCTTATGACCAATCATATAAATGAACTAACCCACCATGGCAATATAACTCTGGAAGGTCTTGCAGAAACCTTGTAGAAATACATTTATCAAGTTCCCAAAAAATTGTGACATGGGAAATCATGAGTTACTTTTGATTTTTTTGCCAAGAAAGGCACCTTTTTTGTATAGGACTAACATGAGTTTAATAGGGCAGCACTATGGTAAATGTTTAAACCAAGACCATGTTTAGACTTTGCTGTCTTTGTGTTTCCTCAGAAGCATAGTCTCAGATTATTCTATTTTTCTTCCCCTCCGTCTCATTTGCCTCTCATTGTTCAGGAGCTCATAGGGTTTCACTCCCTCCAAGATCCATAAATCAGATGATTAACTTTCAGTCCAAGCCTGTTTTATATGAGCAGAAGAAATCTAATTGGAATACAATCACCCTCCTACTGCTTTTCACAGCTTTCTTTGCATCTCAATGTGATCTGAATTTCAGATATCTCTTTCTGGGAGATATTTATTTTTCCCCATCATGCACTGAACCCAATTGTGTTGCTATCTTTTTCTGCCCTTTTAAGCTCTGACTGTAAATTAACCATTAT
Organism: Sclerurus mexicanus; assembly: GCA_013396755.1. Taxonomy (NCBI): domain Eukaryota; kingdom Metazoa; phylum Chordata; class Aves; order Passeriformes; family Furnariidae; genus Sclerurus; species Sclerurus mexicanus. The sequence goes on along the minus strand of VWZF01003716.1, from coordinate 501,878 downwards.
CCAGCTGAAATAAGTTCCTTTAGAGTTCATAAACAGTATTTCAGCATGAAAGCTTCCAGACTAGTCAGGAATAAACTTCTCAGCCCCCTGAATATGAGGGCTTAATACCATCTTCATTTCCCTGTCTCAACATGGGCACCTAGGTGAGAAACTCTTCTGTAAGATGGGATACTGGATGGATTGAAGAAAGAAGGAGTCTGGAAATGCAGAACTCCATTTGTAGGTGATGTATGAACTCCAGGTTGGGGAATCTTCACATTACACTTATAATTACTTGTTTTGATTAATGCTGATAGAGATTTAGTACAACTGAAAAATCCTCCTGATTATGGACCACTTCTTGACCTGCAGTTTACTGTCTTATATTTCTCTTTAAAAAAAGAATGTCAAAACATTTTCTATTTCACTTAGCATTTAAGGAACCTGGAAGCCCAAGAGTCCTGAATACTAAGATACTTCCTTTAACCATGCAACCCACAAGCAACACAAACTTGTCTTTAGTTTCTCTCCTCCTGTGCTCCAAGCTCTCTCCAGACCAAAGAGGGCATGTCTATGGGAAAAGTTCATACTTGTGACCCATGAAATACTTGCATTTCTTCTCAGTCACTGCTGTTGCAGTGATTTGTTGGTGTGTGTGTGTGTGTGCTACAGATATTAGACCATCTGACAGAAAATAAACTTTAAATCTAACCACTTTTACACATTCAGGTATTAAATGAAAGCAACTTAATTATTGCCACATGACCATGAATGGAGACTGGACACAACAGTTCAGTTTACAACTCCATGAAACCTGAAAGATGATGCGTCTTTCTGTCCACATCCAGAGTGCTTTACACCAGGGACTTGTCAGAGAGCATCCCAGCTTCCAACTTCTCTCTTCCAACATGCACCAGGGCGCTGTTCAGACTGAGGCAGAAAGTTAAATGCCTGGATTTCATCCTAATGTGGAGTCTGGATGTAAACACCAGTTCCACGTCCCACAGTAGACATACCCTATCAATCCATTAAGAAACTGAGTGTCATTAAGCAACTGAGTGTCATTTCAATAACCATGTACAAAGCCCAGCTTCCATATTTTCAGCAGTCCCACCTGCCTCAACAGAGCTACTTGTACAAACATCTTGGAGAACCTGACCTGTCAGGTGTGAGAACAAAACTTTTTGATCAGTTACTTCTGAGTCTGAAATGTGTGATGGACATTGAATTAGATTTTTAATATAAAGCAAAATTAATGATTAGAATGATTAAGCTATTAAATAAATACATCTAAATTCACAGCTGGTTGTGAATCACTGACACACCAATTATTCCAAAAGAAATGGACATTTCATTTACTGGGCCTTCATGTGCACTGTTTTACATTGGAGGAACTTTTATCAGTTTAACAGAAGTCTGAGGAAAAGGAGGATCTGAGTTAGTGCAGCAATCCCACTGACATGATATAACACTGGTTTTGTGCCTGTTTTTGTTCAAAGCAGCATCTTTGTCTCTGAATTTTTGGGTAGATACATTCCAACATCAGTAGACACTATTTATTACACCTTACTTTAGGCATCTCTAGTTTAAATGTTTAAATCTGAACTGATCTGTAAAGACTCCACGTGTAATTTTCTTTAATGGGAAATTTATCTGGCAAAATCAAAACTCATATTTTTTTCACTGCTAAATGGAGCCAAAGTTGATTAACTCAGAGGCAGAGAGTCACACTTTATCAGACTAATCCCATCCATGGGTCTTTTTTCAAATCTTTCTTCCCTGCTGACCACAGTAGTGCTCTGGGACAACGTCCACACTGGTGCTCCTCTGGCTGTACTGGGACTTTTTGTTCAATATTCTCTTGGTCCTTAGTAATTCATTAAATGGGGTTGTCATGGGGACACAGTCCCAGGATGTCCTGGCTTTCTTTCTCTCATCCACTCACGCACAGCGTGCACTGTACAATACTTCATGCAAATAAGTTCCAAGCAGAGTTGCTTGTGATTAGCACAGACAGCTCTAGAGGCAAAAACAAACAGAATTTGTCAGGGAGAACTCTGTCATTAAGGAATTTTGTTTGCACCCCTGCAGTGCACTTGACTGTTTTTGGCCTACCTCTTCACATCTTTTTTTTTGTTCACAAAAAGTGAAAAAATGTCATTTTTGGTGCTCTTTCTTCAATTGCATGTTTTATTTTATTGATTTCATACCAGAAAGCCGGTTTCAGCTCCTGGCAAACTGGTAGCAAAGAGAAGGATTTCCTGAATGCCATTTTCATTCAAGCACTGATAAAGTGCAGCCAAAGCAGGGAAGACCAAAAAAAGATTTAATGCAGTGCTGGAGAAGAAAAAAAACTAGAGAAGAATCCACAGACTGGTTGTAATGAAGAAGTAAATCTGAACAACTATCAGCACTTACACCAGGCTTTTGAAGTGAAAAAAAATATACATATGTGACTTTGCTGAGCATGTCATGTTTGAATATGAGGATAAGTTGTGACACAGTGTGGAGAAATACATGAGATCCCATGCATCTCAGATGGATGTTGTCCCAGAAGTATCAGGAGAGTGTTCTGATGCACTTGTACTTCCCTGGTATCTGAACTAACCCGGGTACCTCTCTGCTGAACTGCTGCACACCCTACACATGCTCTGACCATCTATCGGGTCCCACTGTCTTTGTTGCAATTGATGTCTGTTTAATAATTCACTGGTTCAAGCACAGACCACCCAGCCAACACCAACTAAAACAAAGCCACCAGTAAAGCTCCCATGAGGCCCAGTCCCTGTCACATCTGCTGCTTAAAATTGCCACATTTTTAAACTGTGAGCAGTACAAAATCTTTCGTTTACTTTCAGCTGCTGAAGGAAAGAAAATAACCTACCATCCATGAAATATTCAAACACAGCTTTAAAAACATTAGCCCCACAGAAATACTTGTGTTATATAAAGTGTTCCTCATGAAACAGTGGGAGATCTGTCTGAAATTAGCAAGAATTACAAAACCTCCCACTCTGAGGTGAAAGGATGAAGCAAGGTTATAATTATATAAATGACTGTGGGGGAAACAGTTGCTCTGTATAGAGTGTGGGACCCAAGCAGTGTCAAACACTATTTGGCGACAGCTTTCCTGAAGCCACGAATTTTTTATTTTTATTTTTTTTAAACTCTTTTTGTCTATTAAAGCTCCAGTCACTTCCCCAGAAAGATTTCCAACATAGTAATACAACCTGCCTGTAGTCCCAGAGCAAGTAATTCCAGTGCTGTCTAATCCTGCTCCGACACCATCTGATTTGGTAGCATCACTCTCTTTCACCCTCTCTTTACATCCTCACTCTCTTTACTCTCTTTCATCCTCACTCCATTGGAGGGATTCTTAGTATGGACCTGTGACACCCGCAGAAGAACTGGACTACAGGGTTTGGGTATTTTTAGGCTCCACAACCATGTTTACCCAGGACAAACTAGGATTACAGTCCATTCTTCTGGGACATGTAGCAACAGAAACAAACAGAAATATGACCTTTGAAGGGTTCTAAACTCCAATTGTATCTTACATCAGCTTGCCTCAAGAAACATACAAACACATAAAAATATGATACCTGTGCACATTATTGATTAAATTTCCTAACCCCTCTGAAGTAATCCCTGAGTCTGAACCAACAACAAGGTCTTTCTCTTGCATGTGGCTTCCCCTGTATGTCAAACAGTGTCTGTTGCCTTGGTTTTCTCTTCTACAGTCTCTGCATTTACAACTTTTTTCCATTTTCTCAGCAGTCCCCAGAAAGGGCATCTCTGTTTCAGAACCATTTCCCACTTTTGTCTTCTCTCCCCATTTGCACACATCCCTTTCCCTAATCAGTTTGCAGTCAGATCAGCTGACCAAACTCATTTTGCAGCCAAGGCATTCCTAGAGCCACGTGAACTGTGGGGACATGGGGCCTGGGCTGAACCAAGTCAACTCTCCCTCTTTCTGCATGGCTGGCTTTAGCTTTAATTGAACAGAAAACCACACCAAGGCTGTGCAAGATTCTGGTTCCCACTATATACCTCTACATCTTTGCTATAGACTTATCCACAGTAGCAATTACAGTTGCCACTGAGGGAAAACACCCTAACAACGCACAAGCCATGGCAAAACATGCTCTTTTTTTCTTGTTTTCCCTCTTACTTTTTTTACATTTCAAAATTCAACAGCACGATGCTAGCAAACATTAAATTGGCACAGCTATGGCTGCTCCACATCTGAAACAGTTAGGTGCCTACAGTCTCAGTCTTCAATAAACATTTCAAAGGATAGACTAGAGCAGAAGTATCCCTATTGTAAAAAAAGATAAAGTAAAAGTCCCTAATACCGTTGTGAAAACAACTGCTGACATTTAAACAGCAACCAAAACAAGACCTGACCCTGCAGTGTCCCCACAAATATCACTAGTCACCTACTCAAATCCACTAAAATCAAATGGAGTTGCTCTCCCATGACTGCAGATTTTAGGATCAAGTCCTTAGTGGGAAAAAAAAGTCTTTCTTGAAGTAACATCCTGCTCCACTCATGCTAATAGGCATATTCCATTGTAGCATGACAGAGCTTGTAGTATAAACATGAAGTCTGTAATTTTAAGGCACTGAATTGTTATTAAGCCAAATATCTAAGGTATTTTAATTTAAAACTTCAAAGAATACCTAGCTGGGCAGTAGGCATTCTTGCCATTAATTAAAATACAGTTGATGAGCAAAGCACAGTCCATAAAACCATACAACTGAAAACCCAGCCGTTGTGACCCAGCACTTCAGTACAGTGGAATTAGAGGAAACCAAAAAAGCTATAAAGCCACATCTTTCAATCTGAAAAATTCTTAAAGTTAAGTCTGTGTCACACCCTGCCCCCCTCACCATTCAAGAACCTGTCAAAAGTGCTTATCATCAGAGATGACTTGTCACCAGCTCAGTGAAGTTTGGTGGCATGAATTTCTTTGAGTTCTAAGGGATTTAAATAATGCAAAAGTCCTTCATACAATTGCACAAGACTGGGAGTAGAGGACCCTAACAGTTTAAAGGGAGCTGTTAAGCTTTCTGATGCAAATATAGAGTACATGGTCTTTTCTATAATGTGGAATACATAAATTTGAATTAAGAGACTTTTAAGAACATTGACTATTGATCTGATAAACTATAATGGCAAGCCATCAGGAACTATTGTGTAAATAACCATTTCCAAAAATTTGTTATGTCATAAAAATTCTTATGAAAAGTACTTATGGTGCTTTACATGCTGAGTAACCACTTTTCAACGTTAAGTACCTCAGCCAAAGATACATTCTTAAATTAAGCAGCTTTTAATTTATATATGATTTAAAAAGAATGCTTTTAAACCACTCAGCATATACTTTTTTGTACTTGTGTAATTTTAAAATAGCCAAGCCAATGGTTTTTTTCCTTTACTCCCTAAGAATGAAGATAATAGCAAAATAAGTGATCAAGTGGCTGTAAGAGGCTCATCAATGGCTCTTTGTGACCATACAGCTTTTGTGACAATATTTACTGACAGAACGTGCATAGGTCCAAAGAAGTGTCTTTCAGCTCAAATCTCATTAAGAACTTCCTTTGAAAATTTGTTTGTGTCAGTTGATTTCCAGCAAAGATGGAGATACCAGCTATCTATGCTCGAATCTAGAAAGGTCTTGTTGAGCAGGCTTTATGCCATGTACTAATAGAAGTAGTCTTCTAATGCAAGTAATCTGCCATGTCCTACTAATAGCAAAAAAAACAACAACAAACAAACAAACAAAAAAAACCAACAAAAAAACTAAAAGGAAACAAACCAGCAACCGAAAACGTGGAGTTTTTGGGATAAAAGGCACTCATACAGAAGAGCCTGCATGTACTGGTGTTGTTAAGGGTAAGCAGAGTGGGAAGCAAGTGAGAATACATACAAAATGATGCTAAAATTAAGCATCTCTTTCAAGCAAACAGCCATGCAATGAGGAAGAATGATGCCCACAGCTGGAATGCTGTGGATCAGGAGTGGAGCCCACAGAGGAGAAAACAGAGGTAAAAGGGCAATGCAAATCCCACCCACACAAATTTCTCTGCTGGTGCATTCACTGGAACAGCAGCACACTGCAGGAGGGGTATCAGTCCCCTGTGATAGAACCTCTTTGTTACAGTGACTGACCCAAACAGCCTAAACACTGTGCAGTTTACAGTACCAGCAAGGCACAATTGAATATCAGAGAATCTAATAGGGAAATTATTTTAGAAAAGACACTGGCGTGGAAAAGCAAACAAACAAACAAGCACAGAGAAATGGTCACAGAGATTTTCTGTAGGTGTTTTGGATGCTGTTGCTCTAACTGGGGCCTTACAGCTGCAGGGACTCATGTGGCTCCCTCAGCACCACTGCTTTTGTGAGGGCAAGAGTCCAGACTGTGACCCAGGGCTACCTTGTGTTTCAGTGGAGACCTCTGTCCTTTGGCAGCGGGACATTCCTGTACTGGTCTGTTTGTGCAGAGGTGTAATGTCCCTGCTCCTCCCTCCAATGGCATGGCAACGAGCCTCTGTGCCACAGCATTGCAGGAACTGCACTGAGTATGGCTCCAAGGCTCAGAAGTTAAGGGAAAGATCCTTGGGAACTGGAACTGACCCCAGCCTTACCCGTGTTCCTCTCTGGCTTTACATAAAACTGACTTGACCCTCAGCTAGCACAAACAAGAATGACAAGGAAGGATAATTGCACGGTAAATACCCCATAGATCACTGCAGGGAGGAGTTTCTTCAGGATAAAAAACTACAGTTTATGGAAAGCTCTTTAGTGCAGGGGCCAGCATGTACAGAATTAAAAGGAAACTCAAGCAGTAGCAGTAGTGTCTTAACTATCTGCTTTTATGCCTGTTTTATCAGCAGATATTTAGTGTTGCTTCTCTCTGTGATGCGACCCATTACCAGGCACGACATTTCCGACATGGAGCCAGAAGACATATATTTGTAAACATACCGTACTTCAGGGTAGCTTAGTGCTGCCCCTCTCATGCCTCTCTCACCACACTTTAATTTTTAATCTTTGGCACACTGGTTACATGTGCCAAACAGCATGTGCACCGTCCAGAGGTAACCTGGAGTCAAGGTGTCTCACAAAGAGTCACCAGCACAAGCAACATGAGCTTCGGCCTCACATGGCCCATTCCAATTTGCCCACGCTAAAGCCTCATGTTCCTACAGCAGATGCCAGTGCCTTGTGTTTGCTGCCTGCACAGATACTCCGAGGGAGTACTTAGGTATGCAGTTACAGACATATTTGCTTTTGCTCAGCTGCTGGTTTTTTCTGGAATTTTATTTTTTTTTTCCCTTTTTGGTGTGTGTGTGAGAAATAATGGAACTTCCCTTTGCAATTTTGGTGGGAGTTTAAAGTTTTGGGGCATATCTCCCAATGTGCAACACCATGCTGTTTCAAACTCTCAGAGTAATAAAACATTGAGAATATGACTGATTAAACAGAGGTGAATACGTCAGAACCTGCTCTGTAGGTATTTGGGAAAAAAGATAAATGTTCCATCTGTCTTGACTACATCTGTGCTCTTTCTGTTTTTAATTTCCCTGACTGTTCTAGACAGCAGCTTAGCAAGACCTGAAATTGCTATTTTTAATGCTTTTGCAAAAATTTTATAAAACATGAAGGAACAGTAAAGTGAGCCTACTTTTACACTAGCTAGATTCAAAAGAGTGGCAGATAACCATCAAGTAAGCAAAACTCAGGTCCCTGACCCTTCTGTCCAGCAGGTTTAAATGCCACACACTCACAGAATCACAGAATATGCCGAGCTGGCTCATGACAGATATCTGGAGAACAATCTAATGACCAATACTTATTTTCAGCAACCAAATGCATGATTTCAAGTGAGAAATAAATTTTTTTAAAAGTGCTTGGATCACTAAAATAAAAGCTCCTGTTTGTCAAACAAATTACTCCCTATGAACCATTCAGCCATTTGCCATAGCAGCATAACTTTTTTCTGTACATTTTAAAAATAGTTCAGGAATATTATTCAATATTGTTTATGAATGTCTGGTGGATAAAGGGTCCCATACAGTAGAAAGCATGTTTGATGTCAGCAGGGGTTCATGAGCAACCTGGAGAAAGGTCATCTTGGTGTCAAAGGCTGTAAGAAAAGTCACATGCTTTCTCTTAATTAATGCAGGCTCAGAGAGAACCCTCAGGGAGGACACAAGATCAGAAGGAGGAAATAGACATTGTTGTACCAATTATCACTGCCTATTTGAGTGTCTCTCTCTTTGTGATTACCCCAATTTAACCAAACATGTAATTTCTAGGCTGCATCAGTTTATCATAAGTGAATCCACTTGGATGAGTGTTCGTTCCGTATTTAAATATAGATAGACCCATCCTTGCCAGGTGCTGAGTTTGCTCAACTCCTACTGAAATTAGCAGGGGCTCAGCATTTTGCAAGAATCACTTAGCGGTGCCCAGAATGGGGTTCTTTATGTGTCTTATACATCAAACCAAAATCTGTGCTCCTCTAATGTCCATTTACACAGTAACCCATATTTCTTTTCCTTCATTTATTAACAAACAGACATCCACTTGGTGTTTCTCCTAAACAAATTTTAGTGGCTGTCACTACTAGATACTTAGGCAAATTGAATGTATTCCTATTCCCTTTTGCACCATAGAAATATTATGCAGTGTACTTTAGCTTTTAGCTTTTCCTTATGTACAGAATATTTATGATCCATTTTGGAGTTGTCATCCAAGCACTTGGGGTCATTTTCTTATTAAACAGTACAATATTAAAGCAATGGGGCACAGCAGGTGGTGCATTTCTGGCTATTTTGTCATGTCTCGGGCTGAGTTGCCATCTTCCACCCAAAATAATGTCATATTGAATATTAGAACAAGAAAAAAAAACCAGTAAAAACAGATCATTTAAAAATAATAATAATAAAAAAAAGAAGTTGCATTGTAAGTTCCAAACTTGCACAGGGGAATTTTGCATGTGGGAGCTCTTCAGAGAGATAAAGTGATTGATTTTTATAAAAGTTGGCATGCATGACCAAGGGCAGATGGTACATAAATTTGGGCCCCGGACTTACATTCTGCTCCGTGTAGGTGGACCACTGAACTGCTGTGACTGAGAAAAAATAATACAACCGTGAACAGATGCAAGACTCTTGGGTGCAATGATCAGCCTGTAGGACCAGGACCCAAACTTGCAGCGCAATAATAATTTTAAAGACAGCTTTTGGCAATACATTCAAGCATCTAAGCTATAATTTATATGCTGCTGATTGATCGTGTCAAATGTGTGAGATGTCTCTGCTTAAGATACACTTTGTGCTGTTATAGATCGTGTGATAGATGCTTGCTCACACACCCTGCTGAAGAGTAGGTGCCAGCTATCATCACAACTAAGAAGACATGAAATACCCTCTCTAGATAAACTTATTGCAGTGATGAGTACAGGGATGACAGAAAGGTGAGGAAATTGAGATCTGGACATTGTAACAACACAAAGGACACTGTCAAAGGACAATCCACACGGCTCCCTGTGTCAGAGGGCTACTAGTGGATCTCATGTCTTCTCTTTTTTACATTTGTTGTGTTCAGCTGATTCTCTATCACTGTAGCAATGTAACACATTAGTTCACTGTTGTTTCATGCTTGATGACACTGAAAATACAACATTGTCCCAGAATATGTGCCCCCAAACTGATGAATCACCTGAGCCAAATGTACACTATTTCCTTATCATTTTGTTTATGTTTGCATGTGTAAAGCATACTCTCTCTGCAAAGGGTAACAAGACTATAAGGCTTCAGTGTGTTTAGCATTTTCCACATTGGAAAATGCCCAGCATTCATATCTTTTTCCCTATGAGCCTCCAGAAAGGTGTGCAAGGGTGAAGAAAGAGCATATGATGGCAACAGAAAAGAGGACAAATAGATGGGCAAAGCTCAAAGGAAAAATTCCAGGGTCCTTTGAGGGAGCAAATTTAGCAGTTTGGGGAAATGAGGGACAACATGTACTACAGATTGGGGCTCTTACCATTTACAAGCTTTTTCTAACACCTGCAGTAACCAATCTACTTTTCCAAAATGTAACAGCAGATACATTTCTTTCTTGTCTTACTGCTTTGGGATTACCACAGTTCCTCTCTCACAGGCAGTGAATTCCCCACTGGATAATGGGGGATGGCAGAAGCACACAAAACTGTACAGCAATGTGCTGCATCCATTTTTAAAACATTGACTATGCCTTGCAATTTCTTCAATTTGTTGTGCCATGGGCAGATTTACAAAGCAGCCTCAATCTGTATTTCTGTTTCACATGATCCTTCAACACTTCCAGAACTGGACAATACCCATGAGCTGGGATGGTAGAAGAAGAAATCCCCAACATTTATCTCAGAAACAAATGAGTTTGACTTCTGGTCCTAGAGCAGCTGGACCAGGTAATTGTACAGAGTAAAGGAAACACTTGATGAAGACTCCATATATTCCTATTTGCTTCTTTGTTTCACCTGGCTTATGAAAATTTCAGTGAACAGATTTTGGCTCATATTGGGAGACTGTCTTGTATAAATATCTATGGTAACATAGCAACAAGGGATTTTGTGTACAAAACCTGTTTTCCCACTAATTTCTCTTGATTTTTACATGATCAGCTCTGATGGAAAAAACATTAAATGGTTAGTTTGCCGTTGAAACTTAAGCTTGTTGTTTCATGAAAATTTGCAAGAGTGGTTCAACAAAACATTTATCACAGCTATATTCTTTAGTTAGAGATGGCTTGAGGACACTTTATATTTGACTTTTTATTGAAACAATATCATTGCTAAGATGTTCTTCAGGTGGCCATTCTACAACTCATTTTGTAGAATTTTTGTTTTAAAATTAATCATGAAACCTTTCCATCATATATTAAATAGGTGAGATAAAGTGTAAAAACAAGGGCTATACCTGATACTTGAAAGTTTCTATTCCTGACAGCACTTCATCTTTTTCATACCCACATTGGCTTTTATCCCGGCCCATCTATTCCTTAATGTAAGTGTTATAAATTCTTGTAAAGTGCCATAAAATATAATAAACATGAATCAATATTTCTTGGTTAAAAAACTTAGAAATGCTGATGAAGCTTGAGTTTATTATAGATGTCCTGAACCCACAATGTCCCTTTATTTTTTTTACCTTCATCATTTCTTTCAGGTCTTGAGTTCATGTGTGCACACACATTAATTCTTCACAAATCAAAGAGGCAGTGAAAATTAAAATTACTAATGCAGAGCTAATAAAGCATCTAACATTTTAACCAGTTGTTTTAGGCAAGATATCCTGTATATATGGGGTAGTTATATTTGGTGTGTATGACCCACTACAAGCAAATTCCTTATGGATCTAGTGGATGTTAAGCACATGCATGGCACCAGAAAGTTTGGGGATTACTCAGGTACTTAAATTTAAGCATATGTTTAATTGCTTTGCTGAATCAGGGCTTTAATGAAGAAGCATGGCACAGTAGTGCTATTTGCCATAAAAATTCATCATTGCCATGGATCTCTGCTCATTAAGTAAGATGATATGTGTTTAGAATATGAAAGAAATATGATGCCTGCACGGTGCATTAAATACCCAAGCATACACATGCATTTAAATTCTTGCTATCTTTTTAAGGATATTGTTGTGAATTATGTTCTTGTATATCCAAGAGCATCCTTCATAGTGAAGTGACAGTTCTTTTCCACATCTAGCTGATGCTCTTTACATGTTATTAGTATTATTTATTCTTGGTCTAAAGCTAATGATGGATTTCTTTGTCCTTGGGTGGGTTTGTGGTTTCTCCACAGCAACTACCAAGGGCCGTGGTGCTTCCAGGGGCATTGGAGGGCTCTGTCAGTGATACAGCCTCACTGAAGAGACACATCCCCACTCTGTCCTGTTCATCATCACCCAGGGGTTTAAGATCCCTTTAGAGCCAGTCTGGCAGATCAGAGGAGAAACACTGGGACAGTGTTAGGACACTCCTTGTCCAGGTCCTCTGCCCGCAGTGCTGGGGAAGCAGCGGTGGATGCAGCCTCAGCCATGGCCCCAGCAGCTGCGAGGGAACAGCAGGACAGAGGTCTCCTTGGGATGGCCAGGCGGGTGTCATCCCTGGTCAGGTTCCCTGGCCCAGCCCAGCTGCCCTCACTGGGGGCTGCAGGATGGTTCTGGTAGAGGGGGAGGGCACCACAATGCCCTGTGACACCACAGTCCCCTCCACACTGGGCCTTGGCTCTGACCAAATGGGCGGAAAACCTGGCAGAAACATATTGTAAAAGATCCACAGCCTGGTAGAACAATGTGGCTGCTTTATGCTATGACAACAAATATGACTGAGCTTTCCCAGGGCAGGGAGGCTGGCAAGGATTGGGGTGGTGACTGCAGTGCTGGTGCTACACACTGCGACATGCCTGTGCTGCCTGGACGTTCTGAAGGAGCATCCATGACTGGAAATGAAGCCACTAAAGTGGAAGAAAGATAACATGTCTCCAAACTATGTGTTGTTGTGTGTTGGGTGTTTTTTTTTGTTTCTTTGGGCTTTTTTTTTTTTGTGTTTTGTTTTGTTTTTTCAATTCAGCTATTTATAAATGTGATAGACCTCTGTTTCTCCTGCCTCTTTCAGCACCCTAGTGAAGAATGTGTGAAAAGCACTAATTTCCCTTGAGGAAAAGAGTTAGTATCTTGTGATTTCACTGAAAAGCTGTGTTCACACTGTGGTCAATAAATTCCTATAGACAACTTTTCCCCCTTGGAATTCTCCTATCTTGTTATTTTGTTAATGCTTGAGACAAATATTCCAGCTCAGCAAAGATGTTATGGAAAGCCGTCCAATTTCTTGTGGGGCAGCTTCAGAAGCAGGATGTCAGAACTTTAACAGACTCTTCTGGCATCAGGTTTCACTTTTCTTTCATGAAAATGTAAATACTTTTGGTTTCCTTCTGACTTGGAGCAAGATTAAATTCCATAATATCCAAATCCTCCATAGAACAGCATTACGTCTCTCTTTAGAGCCCCAGTTGTTACTTCTTGCAATAATAAATCCAACTAGTATCATAAACAGAATTTTTTTTTTTGTTGAGAAAAAGGTTGAAACATCTCCCTAGACCAAATCCTTAACTTCCTTTTTTTTTGTAGGAAAAAATATAGCTTGAAATATTTGAGCTGAATAGTTCCTGCCTCGGTGGTTAAACAGCTTCTGCATTCACACCCTGGATCTCAGTGAATTCCCTGATGAAATGAGGCAGACTTTAGGGATAACTGCAAAGGCATAGCTCCAAACCAAGTGTCCCTTGAACCCATGTGCCAAACTGATATGTGGTAATTCCAAAGTTATGGGAAGATCCTGCACTCACTAAGTCCAGGGATCACTCTGAGATTAACCCCATCAATAAACTCCAGTGAAAGTCTGCATGCAAAATTTTAGTTATTGCCTTTAGATACTCCATCTTAGTAATATTATATTTGAAGACTGTATTCTTTCATAGAAAGGCCAACAAAGAAATAGTTTGAGAATATTATTATTTCAGATGATACTATTTTTTTCTCCATGTTTTGGAGAACATTGTATATATGACGCTTTTTTTTTTTTCCCTCCCTTTAAGACTTTTTATTTTCTGTAAGATTTGTCCTGTTAGTTAAGGGGTGTCACTTTACACTGTGAGACTTCTTATTTTCCAACAGTTAGTTTGGTTTTCATAAGGTAAACATAACTGTCAGCACTATATCACAGCAGGGCTCTACAGAACACCACAGCGGTGCTGCCATTCTGACTGACGGCACACGGCAAGATGGAAAGAAAGGCAAAAGAGAAGTGTTTTATCCTGATGAAAAGCTGTACTCAGATCTTAGCAGAAAATTCAGAGCAGGAACTGCAGATAGAGTGATTAACAAGGAGTTTCCAGAAGTTAATATATTGGGCAAAAGGGTTGCTCCTTTGGAAGCTGAGCACTGGAGAGTGGAAGTTAAAATGACTTGTGCACCATTGAGCTGGAACATGCTGCTCCTGGGTCATTGATCTGCTCTGCTCTGGCAGGGCACCGCTTTGGTATTGTTAATTTTCAATGACATAAAGACTTGTATTAGTACAGGAAGCAAAATTGAAAGGCCTGAGACTAAAGGGAAGACAAAAGAGAGGCCAGCGGTAAACATGAAGGGTTCCAAAGACTGTGATGCAAAACCAGAAACAAATACGGCCCCTGAACAATAAGAAATTCATTACTTCATGGATCAAATGGACCAGGCCAGATCCTCAGCAGTCATAGGACAGAATTCTTTCTTTCATATCAGGGCAACCAGGCTCACATGAACTAGAAGAGCAGGTGATCCATAGTTTGCACAGACAGTGAACCTGTATTTAAGGATGACATTTTTTTCCCCTAAAAGGTGAGTGCACACAGCATTGTACAATGCATTTTTAATAAATATTTAACATCTAAAGCACACTGCAACCACGATCCCTTTTTATAACCCCTGCTATAATGGTAAGTGTGAAAAGGTGCATAAACCTCAAAGAGCTATTCATTTATCAGGAAGAGAGATGCTCATTCTAAAAACTAGGGGTAATAATTTATTGTTTAGATCTTCTGTAATAAACTTGAAATAATGCTCTTAAATTTGAGAATTTTACTGTCAGTGAGACAGTCATTAGTTCTTATGACTGAATTTCCACTCTGTAACATTCATCAACATCTCCAAACAGTCCTCCTGTATTTTTCCTCAAGCTTTATATCGCAGTGGGTACACTACCCTGGGGTCTCAGTGGCACAGGCACACTCAACAGCTTCCTTAGCTTTTTAACAAGCAAGGCACTGTAAATGCAGATATTTTACTCTTTTTCTGTGACATAAGGGAAAGTCTTACCATGGTTTCACCTCAGCCAGCTTGATAAAGCAGCCATGCCTTTGCCAGTGTTGCATGACAGCTTTGGTGAGAAATGCAGAGAAATGCATAGTTAGGAAACAAATTAAGCTGGTTAAGTGAGCTTTTGGCTATGTATTTTCAGAAGTTCTCTATTTGCAAAGCACAGAAGATTGTCTGCTTCCTTCAACATTCCTTTGACATAACAAATGGAGAAAATAAGCTGGCACATAGCAGAGCTGGGAGGTGGAGGAGAATATTGTGTCTGCTGTCTGAGCTTAATATGAAGTAACAATTATAGAAAATGTTTATTTAAAATATCAACAGTCTTCAATTAACTAGAGCAGATGAAGGAAAACTGGTCAAATGAGAACAGGCACAGTCAGACACACAGGAAGGAAGCAAGGATTGTTGCCTGGATGAGCTCAGTGGGTATAGTTGTATGTCTGATTACATCAGTCAAGTGAGACCAAAAGCAAAAGCGGGTGTTTAAAAGGACACAACACTTAGCATTTAAATACCAATATCAGATTTTACTCCCAAAGAGAATCTCTAATTCAAAACTTCACAAGAGTTATTTTTGTCCCCCTTATTCTCATTTAGCCCTTCCTAATTCAGAGGCTGATTCAATGCAAAAAAAATATTTAAGCATTAAGGCATTGCTCCTTTTGCTGTTGTTGTGTCCATAGTTTAATAACTTATATGGTGTCAGAAACAGTGTAAATCACTAACATCAGCTCAACTCAACAATAACCTGGCAATACCGAGTATATCTCAATTCTAATAGACATAAAGGAAGTATCTGAGTCTTCAAGACCATCTGTAAGATGTCTCAGATCTTAAATATTTTCCTGTGCTAGCCTTGAGGGTGATCTTTTACTTGCTATACAATGAATGAGGACTCAGTGGTGCCTAATGAAAAAATATAGAGATTTTACATTAGGAAATGAGAGCTTTTTTTATAGATTTATATGTAAAGCATATGCATTTGCTGAAGTGGAGCCAGTTTGACTGGAATTCTTTTTTCTTCCTTTATATTGCTATAGCAGGAAAAAAAAAAAAAAGGTACCGGATTTCTCTGCATGAAAATCACAAAGCATGACGAGTTTGGTTTGTATTGCACTGAGAAGTTATATCACTACTGTGCCGTGGGTTTAAAATGCTTGATTTTTTTAAAAAACACAGGCAAAACCCCTCACTCTACACATAATTTAATTAATTTATTCTCTTTGATGGTATCTCAATTAGTAATTTAAGTCATGCCTGGTCACTGAAAGTCAACTGCTTATATAGTTAAATAGTTTGAATGTCGCTTGATTTTGTTCTGTGTCACCTCACCCTGTCCCAAAGAATTCCCAAACAGATTCCGTAGGCTGGTGTGGGACCATTTGTATTACAGACTGACATATCTTGCTGACCACTAAAAATGCAGCCATCCTTTTTTGAAGACCGTGAGAGTATAATACTGCAGACAGGCATATTCTTTACCCATTGCTGTCAGTACCAAAAAACTAGAAGTCATCCTTCTGGCCATGGGACTCCTAAACTTATGAGACTTCACTGGGCAACCACTGTAGGCTTTGGTATTCACTGACAAGTTGTGGCTGATACTTTATACCTAAGCAATTCTTTCTCATTCTTTCTCATGTTCCATTGTACCTCCATAAATTTGAAAGCTTATGTTTCAAGTCATCAGCTGGAATAGAGCACTCTTGTATGTTCTCCTGACAGCAGAAGAAACAGGCAAATCCTCACTAATTGTCATAATAACATGTTGGTTTTTTAGCTCATTCTTTTCTTTGTCATGAGCACTGTACTTAAAGTTCTTCAAGACTCAGCTTGGCATATTAAAAAAATATTCTTAAACTCTGTATTAGGAAAGGAGTCTAGTAGCAGCTTTTTGACATAACTTACTGCAGTATTTTCTTTAAAGCCAAGAAAGCAAAGTCAGTCACCTCAAATCCTTGGTCTTTCCCAGATATGCAGAGTCAAAGATAAGATTAATAACAAATTGCAACCTCAAAAGAAAATTAGAATCCACTGCTCTCTAGCATTTCCTAGGGTTGTCTGGTGTTATCCTTCCCCACTTCCAGCTATGACTTCAGAAAGAAGAGCGTATGCTGTACATCCTCTCTTATATCTGCCAGTCCTGCAAAGCAAATCTTAGGTATCCTTGCGTATCTCAAGTGGCTCTACAAGTTTGTGTTTAATTCTCAATTAGGAACAACAGGACTGGCATACTCATTTTGGGATAGGCTTCAAACTCTGATGCTGAATAGATCTCCTTCAGGTCTTCCTGAGTATGTGCTGGTCCTCATGAAGGACAGTGACAAAAGACAGTTCATACTGCAGCAGATCTGTTGCTTGGAAACTTGAAAATAGCAGATATTTGGTGAGACATCTGCTGTCATTTGTGTTTCCAAAGGCAGGCAGGCAGGCANAGAAAGAAAGAAAGAAAGAAAGAAAGAAAGAAAGAAAGAAAGAAAGAAAGAAAGAAAGAAAGAAAGAAAGAAAGAAAGAAAGAAAGAAAGAAAGAAAGAAAGAAAGAAAGAAAGAAAGAAAGAAAGAAAGAAAGAAAGAAAGAAGAAAGAAAGAACCTCAGAGCAGATATTATGATATTATCCCGGTCCTTGACATCTCCATAAGGTGCAGCTTTCCATTGCATCAGAGGGAATAAAAAAGTAGTCTGGATCTCAAGATAGCAATTTTACCTGTGTTCCTGGTGCCAGGAAACCACTGCCAAATTATGCATATCTGCCTCTATTTTGAGACTCTTTGGGTGGAGTAAAAAATTGGGTTTCATGGGAAGACAGTCCTACCAATTTATATCAGATGAGATTCTAGTCAAGTTTCAGGCTAAGAACGCCTGTTACAGTTCTATATACTAAAGTTCAAAAACCAGCAAGGACTGGAAATTGATCATAGTTCAAAAGACTGCAGAAAGCACACTATCGTAAACAAACAAACAAAGAAACAAACAAAAACCCCAACAACAAAAACCCAAACCAACCAACCAAACAAAAACCCCACCCAAAACAAACAAAAAAAGGTTGAATGCAACAACATAATAAAATACTATCTATTATGTAGTTTGCAAGTCCTATGATTACTCAAAAAGTTTCTTCCATTTATTTCTCATCTTCCTTTCACTACGTTTTTTTTCTCTCCTATGTGCAACTTCACGTAGGAGGAATTTCAGGCAGATATTATCTAGCAATCCATAACTACATTTGTATTTTTATTGTTGTGCTATCAGGGGATAAGGTCTCCTCAAACGTTAATTTCTTTTTTGGAATTTTCAAGTACATAAAAGAGTAGGAGATTCTGATAAGGCCCTATTGTAGTTATCATGTGATATAACTACAGCTGAGGTCATGTCGACCTGCTCTTGTTAGAGTACATCATCTACTTAGCAGAAAAGAAAACAAATTGTGTCACATTTTATTCCATCAATGGCTGTAAATGAAAAGAATATTTTGAGAAACTGAATTAATAATATATCGAAATAACTAGAAAGAAGGGCTGATAATTAAACACACTTTGCAAGTCAATCCCAGGCTGAACAACAAATCTACTCTTTTGGTAAAAGTTCTTTTTAATTATAGAGGAGGCAATTCTGAATGACTCAAACCTCTGTCATGTTGCAAACAGACAAAGGCAATTAAGGTAAGACCAAAGAAAAAATACAGTTTGTTCATTTTGCACACAGTTTACCCAATCACTTCACTACTCTTTAAAAAATGCAGAAAGGAAGCTACACCTGAATGTGGTATACATATGATGGTTTTGTTTGTTTGGTTTCAGAGGGCTTTTTTGAAAGGTCAAGGATGTTCAGCAGTGTGGCTTTCCAAATGTGATACAGAATGATCAGCATGTTCCTTCAAATCACTTCAGGTATTCTTGGAGTAAAAAACTGCTCTACACAAGCAAAGCAGGTAAAATAAGGTTGAATGATAGTTACGGTAACTTATCAGAAGCAATTAAAACTTCAGCTATTCAGATTAATTTAACGTGAAAGCATTGTGAGACCTGGAAGTATTGTATCCTAGAGACAAATAACATTTACTAAAATGTATTGTATTGAAGGTTTCTAACAATTTTTTTTCAAAAGATCAAGGCAACCCCTTTCTTTGTCTCTAGAAACTATTGAAATAAAATGTAATTGACAGTGCAACTCAATACAGATATATTTGCATTGATGATGTTGCATGAAATAACACTGCCAGCAGGTATGGCTCAAAGAATATCAAGGAGAGAAAAACAAACCAGAAAGGAACCCTTACTCCTCTCTGGTTGGTGTCCACTAATAGCCATTTGCACCCATGTGCATGATCATATTTGGATTATCATTCTGTTTTTCATTGCATGCATTTATTAAAGTGGATAAGATTTGACAGCAAATTCCAAATTCTTAAAATCTTTTCCCAAGGAATGTGTTTCTGATTGCTATTTTACTGGCTGGCCAAACATCATTCCTTCTTGCTGAGGGCTTTGCAGTAAAAGGGGAAGGGACAGAGGTGTTGAGGAGCTGTACCAAGTCCTTAGTGCATCTTTCTCTCTTGTATTTGTTCATGCAGAGGAAATCTGAATAAAGTCTTGCTGTAGAACATGCCTAAACTTGACTGTCAATGTTAGATTTTAAAGACTGACACCTCAAAGGGATGAATAGAGTACATCAAACTGACTGTCTCAGATAATCTGCATCATTATCATATCACATGATTTTGCCCTGGAAAGAGTGGCATATTCCTTGGGAAAGCAGTAGCAATTGCTTCTTCCTCAATGTGTCTTGTCTGCAATGCCAAGGCACTCTTCACAGAGCTGGGTGACGGCTATTTCTTGTGTGGATTATAGAAATAAATAGCAGGCTGCAGATGAAAGCCTGCTCTTCCTACAGTACTCAGGAAAAGTGTCACTTCTGTCTTGTGAATAATGTGACTTGCCTGAATTATATCTTTCAGCACAGTTGTGCAAATGATCTTGCTTTGGAGGGGAAAAAACACCCACATATTCTTTTTCTTTTTTTTCCTTTCAAGGGCAAGAGAAAATTTGGAATGCAATAATTTGGAAATCTAATCTTGCTGTATTGGTCAGGGACAAGTCCTGTGTTCTTAAGCAAACGACACTAAAAAGTCGCATAATACTTGATGTTTGTTTTTTTTACACAGTGAACATCATAAAAGATTAAATTGCAAGAAAAATTCTACTTTTCTTCTGGATAGATTGGCACTAATGGTAATATAAAAAGAAAAAAAAAAAGATTTTTCTATCCAAAAGGCTTGATTTTTATCAGGTTTAGTACAGGAAAGTGCCACTGTTGTAAACAGCTATTAACAGAGGCCATGTGAAGTGGATATTTTATTGCCAGAGAGCAGAAGGGCACTCACACCTTTGGAATAGAGACACTGTGCTTTACTATGAAGCTGGGCTGAGCCATATCCTTCCAGAAACTCTTCATGACCTACTAACTGATCCCAAACCACAATTTTGGAACTAGATTGTAGCAATAACCATTTCTTGCTATACACATATTCCTGATATAAAGAAAATCAATCAAGCTTTTAAGAAAGGTCAGGAATAATCCATTCCAGCTATGGTTTGGAGATACAATTCAAGTCCAACAAAGAGTAAGAACTCCTCTACCAACATCATGGATTTCTTGCTGAAACACTCTGTGCTCCCTACACTACATTTGTCACTAAGAGGACTCATGTTACTGCATCCTGCAAGGCATTTCATTTACTGAAATCAAGCGAGGCTATTTAAGCTGCTGAAAGGCATAAGGGTATCCCTCTATGGGGAAAGGCAGGATTCACTGCACACATGGAGTTGGTACCATCACGTTCAGAGAGCGAAGAACTGCCACAATCACACACATTTTTTAAGATTTCCCCAGAAATCTTTACCAAAGGTGATTTCTTTAAAGACAGACAAATATCCACTGCATTTGAAGGACTGTCATTGATCTGAAGGAGATCATTAGGACCTGGTTCAAATTTCTTAGTAAGATTCAATGGGTGATGATGTCCCTGCCTGTAATGATCCTCAGTGAATCAAAACATCTAAATTCAACAGTAAGTTCAATGTTTACGCATAAGGTAGACATCCTGAACCTCTATTTGATTGACTTTTAGTATAAATATAGACCATAGTTTGTGTAGTTGAGAGCCAGGTGGCACAGTCTTATCTCTGTAAGTCGAGCCATACAACATGACCTGTATCATCATGGATGTGCCACATTATCTTGAACAGTTCAGAAATATTCATGTCCAGCTACTGCAATCTAAGAAAATGTGATTTAAATGAAAAATTAAGCTTTTTATGTAGTGGTGGTTCTGGGTTTTGGGGTTTGGGGTTTGGTTTGTTTTGTTTTGTTTGGTTGGTTTGGTTTGGGTTAGTTTTTTGTTGGTTTTTTTTCACTTCCCAGTGAAAATGCACTCCTATATTCAATGCTTTCCTAAAGCTAAGGAGAACATGATCAAATATATCAATTATAACTTTTGCTACTAGGATTTCTTGTATTACTTACCTTAAAAACTCTGAAAATAAAGTGGGAAAGCTAAAAGGGCAAAGGGCAGGAAGAATCAAGTTAGCTAGACCCTAATAGGAAAGATAAATAAATACTATTATTGAGGTTAACAGAAAAGATGACTAATTTGGGCTCAAACTTTGCAGCAATACAAGAAGCAGTACAGGATATCAGGAAAGATGCAGCTTTCTACTTCTAGATCATGCAATTAAATACAAGTAATGGATACAATATAGGTAGTGCCTGTTTAAGCTAATTACTAGATTGCATCATTACATTGAAATATGCAGAAAGAATGATAAGAAATATAATCTACAACAAATATTACCCTTGTGTGGTTGATCAGTGAAGATAAAAAAAAAATCACAAGAAATTATATAACCTTAAATCCTGAACTGAAAAATCCAAAGTGCTCTGTGAGGGAAGCTAAATGGCCAAGCACAAGCATTTAACAAAGGAGTAAAAGTGGCAGAAGAAAAGTAGAATTAAAAAAACAGGAGGATGTAATTCCACAGATGTAGCTACAGACAGATCAAGAGGAGAATTCTCATTGCCTAGAGAAGGCTTCCTAAATCCCCACCTAAACTGAGCTGCTTTAATAATTTATCCACTGAAGAATTTCCTGAGAGACATAAACAGTATATTTTAAACTAAGTTCTAGCCCCTTACATACAAGACCAGCGTGTTCAGGGTGGGAATTTAGAGTCCCAGCCATTGCTCTCACCATGTGATCACTGTTCTCAGCAGCAGAATCATGCCTAGATATGCAGTAAATATTTAGTTGGTGCTCTCAGAAAGCTGTTTTCAAGATTTCAATAGGATATATAAAACTACTGCATTAATGGGTTTGACTGCAAACATGTGCCCCCTTTCCACCCTGCTCTGTTTCACCTGTCCCATCCTTTGAATGGACTGAATCTCATGGCTGGAAACTGTGAACAGAGCAGGCTCCCTCCTCCAGGGATAGTGACTGTGCTGTCGGCTCATCCTGCCACGCAGGTGGCTACAAAGAGGCATGATCCCCTCCAGGAGGCAACTCCACCTCTCCTGAACATGTGGATGTTTTTAGTGCTGCAGTTGGAGGGAAAGAAGCAGCTGCTCCTGGGTGACTGAGCTCTTCAGCCTGGAAACCATGCCAGCCTGTGAACTGCTGCAGCAGAACTGAGCTGGGTGGGCACTTCCCAAATGTCTGCGATGTGATTCACCATTCTAGGAGCTTCGGTAGCTATTCCTCTTTGCAGGGAGCCAAAAGTAAAGCTGCTGTGATTCTTGGTGCAGCTGAAAAAGGCCTCATGTGGTGTAACTTAACAGAAAGAAATATGAGCAGTCACAAGATATTCATAGAGGATGAATCTTCACTGTATTATCAGTGGATGAAAATCCTTGGCTAGGTTTCCTTATTAAATATCCACATTTTTTGCCGTTTGTTGCTATCCCACTTTGTACTGCACATCTCTTATTGCTTGTCTTGTACTGAAGTTGTATTTCCATGCTCCAGGTTTGTAAGTGCTTTTAGCCAAGAGACACATAGTTAAAAGGTGAGAGTGTTTGACCCCAGGGGTTTCGATGGAAGACACAAGCCAATCTCATTGCTAAAAATCTTCAGAAGCTGCATGTAAAGTGGATTTCTATTCCTAAAAATACTTAATTTTTATGTGTGTGTGAGTTATGTCTTTTAAGACTCTGTACGCCAATGATATTTCATAGAAAAATGACAGTAACTCGTCAAAACTGGCAGAAGCTTGAAGGTCCTGTTTTAAAATATAAGAAACCTTAGAACTGAACCCTTGGAGTGCTAAGGTCTCACATTCTGGTGTGCTCTTAGTTACTCTAAGCTCTATTTCTACTCTTGACCAAATGTTCTTTCCCACTATAAACTGAGAAATGTTTCCTGAATAAACTGTCATTGAAACAGATACTTCTTGGCACAAATTTCTATGACTAGGCACTTTCTAATGAAAAAATTCAGTCAAAAATTCTCAGTAAGTTTCATACAAATAATCATCGAAATTAGACAAGAAGTAAATGGACTTGGCATGTTAAATCAGCACTGTTTCCAAGCGCAAAGCATGGAAAACAGAAGCTCCTAGAGTGGTTTTAAAGTGAAAGGGTAATTGAATTGCATGTATATTAATCCAAACAGTATTTTTTTTTTCATTTTAATCCACTGGAAATGTCAATTTATATGCACAAGCAGTTCTGCCCAAATAACCAACCTTAAAATGTCTTTGTATTTAAATAGAGTGACATCTGACATTTCTGTGTCCATGTGTTATCAGCCCTCTGTTTACCTTCTGGAAAGTGCCAGCATAAGGGGACAATAAAGGTAAAGTGAGAATTTGCCTGCTGGTTCAGGGACAGCTGGAACTCTGATTTACTATGAAAGTTCAGGATGTCCCAATTAAATCAGGACACTTGAGAGATATAAAGACTTAAATGTCCCCCCAAAGCTCTGGTCTAATGTGATTAAGCTGGCTGGTTTTGCTAAAGATAGACACATTCCAAATTGCAGAAAAATGATAATGGGGCTAGCTATACTGTTGCATACTTACAAGAATATGCCCCCAAAAAAGGTTTCTATTCCCCGTTTCCATTTTCTATTGAATGCTAATCATTTATAACTTTTGGCACCTATAATGCAGTCCTCCTTGAGACACATGATGCCCTTAGCTCTCAGGAACATCATGATCTTTTATTTTTACCCCTACACTCCTTGGTACCTTTTCTCTTGTAAACTTTGCGTGTTGATTTTTAGATTGGGAGGCTTGTATGAAATGCCTGTGACTTCTTCTGCGTGTGAGAAACACTGTTTATACAGTGAGTACTAACTGACCACAAAATGTGAAGAAAATGTACCACACTATACAGCATAATTCTGCACAAGTGTGCAGTGCAGCTGGAGTTTTGAATAGGCAAAAAAACATTAAGCCCTAAATATCTGAATAGCATTGAGCTGGGACAGCTTAGGAGTTGCTCTCAGATGTTTTCTCAAGAGTTATTGGTGAACTGTAAGCAAATATAAATTTATTGCTTAACTTCCACAAAGGCAAATATTCTCCAAGAATTGAAAGGGCAAATAAAGGAAAATGTGTGTTCTGCACTGCTGAAACAGCCTAAAAAGGAATGAATAATAGAAGGAAAATCCACTTACAAGCTCATAATTTTTAAATTTCTGTAATTGTCTAATGTTATTTAAACACCACACACAGGTTTTAAGTCAGTGATAAGTTACCATTCATCATGAAATTTCTTTCTTTAGCATGATTGTCTCTTTCTCCCCCCACCATGACAGATTGTATTTAATTGAGCAGTTGCTGGTTTAGAACTATCATTAAAAATGCATATATTCAAATAGTACAGCGTATTGCCCTTTCAGTTTGTTTCCTCCTTTTATGTAGCAGTAAATATCCTTTTGTATTCTGGTTCTAATTTATTTAGAAATAATGTGCTTCTTACTAAGTGCAAAGAATTTTTTAAAGGATAGACTAAACTTGTTAAGTTGCTTCCTAATATATGTATTTTTATTGACCTAATGCCTTTTGGTCCTTGTACCACTGAACTCCAGGGTCTTTGTAGAGAGGATACACTTAGAGGAAAAAATTGTATCTACTTCTTACTTTTTTTCCAAGATGGTTTTAAAAGCAAATTCATGCTATGAAAAAGTAATTCTGACCTTACATGAGAAAGAAATCTTGGACTTCAACCAGACAAGGCAGACCCTGACTGTAGGTAAACAGAGGAGAGAGATCTACCTGATTGGAGCTTTGCCAGAAGGAAGAACTAGGGTGCTTAAGCCACATCCATGCACACTGTGATTGACTGAAGAACATGTTTTTGGCTGCCCTCTCTTTCAGTTTGTACAGTCTGAGTTGTCCTTTAAATACAACCACACAGCAAGTCAGAGAGTGAGCTGGTCATACAGATGTTTTCAACAACTTGTATACCCACACTTCACTAACAATAACCTGGGATGGAACCAGCAGGACATAGCTACTGTTAAACATTATTGCTTGACCTGCAGCATTCACTGCTTAAATCTTAAACATCTCTTCTTTTCTTCCTCTTTTATTTGTTGTAGGGATGGATCTAGGTACACAACAAGTTACAATTGGATTAACTAATTCTATAAAATCGAATAACTGTGAAATATCATCATCCTGGAAGCAATGGACCAGACCTGTGGCTGCTGTGAAGCTTCATTAGCATAAATGGAGCTGCAACAGATCTAGATCTACTGAAAGTCTGGCCCATTGTTTGCTGATGATAAAATCTCACAAATGACTATGACTTTTATATGATATGTGTGGAGGTTCCTCTGAAAGTTTCGTAGACTATGCAAGAAAGGAATAGTTATCACCAGTGACAAATCTAATGCTTGGAGAGCTCTGATGTTGCTCATTCTTCAACTGTCTAAATGAGGTTTTACTCTTTTTTGCGATTTTCCAGTACAGAGAAAATAAAATTAACACCTCATTACTATTCATCATATAGTACTGGAGACAAACTTGAGAAAATATACATTATTTACCATCAGCAAACTAACATTATTTGAAATGAATTAAAAACAATAAAATAAATAATTAAAAAAGTATCACTACTGACTAAGCATTCATCCAAGACATAATCTAGAAAAGTAGTTGGATGAGACATAACAGTACATTGATTAGGTAAACCTAAACCCCATCACAATTAAGATGAAATTTAGGAACAAAAAACAGAGCAATAGTGGACAAAATTTTTTTTTCCTCTAGAATCTCTCAAAAATGTTGAGTTCCCAATAGTGGGAACAGAGTATTGAGAATCAGAAAGATGTGTGATCACAGATAAAATTTGCATGAGAGAGATGTATTTTTGTAAACATAGTTGGTTTTATTGCCATGGACAACTTCTAGGTTGATTTTCCAGACAAATATAGAAAAATGCCAGCCAACTCTCTGCCAAACCAAGTTTTATGTGCCTGGAGAGCTATGGTAGGAAGAAAACACATATAGGCAGAGACCCCCATCTCAGTGTCAAAACTGTTAAAGTCTTTACCGAAAGGATTGTATCACATACGTACACCCATGAAATATTAAATAGAAGTTGCAAATGCATGTCACTCAGTTGTCAAGCAGATATATACTGTGTGTCTTTGTTTAGCTTTTACATGGCTATCCAATGAAACACACACACACCCCTTTCTTAAAGGGATGCCCAAACTTTCCATATTACTGAAGATTAGAACCTTGTTCATAGACACTTGTGCTCACAGTCTAAACAAGTGGAAGGTCATCATTGCTGCCATGACACTAATGCCAAAAAAGAAGCAGAAGAGAAAGAAGCGTCTGAAAGGCTTACACCTGGTAACACAATTGTTGCGCAGTAACAGAATCATTGAGTGTGCCGATGACTTGTTAAGCAGCTGTAATGACATGCTAACACGGGCTCTGTAAGTATAATTATTGGTCAAGGACACATTATTGTAAAAATGGTAATAAAAGACAATTTTAGATTCCTTTGCAACGAGCCTTTGTAAAACCAATATTAGTCATATGTGCTATATAAGCATATTTTGTACAAAGCCAATTAACCTCTTTATTTGAAAACAAGAGCTTCGTTATTGTTGAATACAGCAGCTAATCCTTTGCAGCAGATAACTTTCAGCAAGTATGAGTAGAATGAGTTGTACTTGCTATGCCGATGGTCATCCACAATTGAAAGATTAAATATTTAATTTGCTAAACACTGGTATGTATGAAGGTTAGGAAATTTCTAGTATAGGAAAAGTTGAGGCGTCATCTGAGGACATAATAGATCTTTGCACTATATTCATCTTTCCATGTACTCCTTTTTTTGACCGGTTAAGCCCTATAGGTAAAACCACACCCTTTTGCTGAGCAAATTTCAGCTTCTGTTAAGGCAATAAGAGTTTTTAACCAGCTTTAGATTAGCATCAAGATTGTATGGCTAACAAAAACACTGCTAAGAGCAGCTGCCCTTTTTATTTAAAAATGCATTGAAGTTGCATTGATAGGCAAGGTGGGTGAGCTATCATTTCAATCAGTTAAGAATAATATATTTCTCTGAGATGCATAATACACCCTTATACATCTCACAGGGACAAACACCTAATCACAGTCCTGTCTTTATGATTAGGACCACACAGACTGATGCAACGGTAGTTCCTGATTCATGGTAAGGTTGATGAAGCTAATTAGGAATAAACAGTACAGTGAATTAAGAACAAACAGTACAGCAATGTAGTCAGAAAAACCTTTCAAAATTAAACTCTTGTTATAAGCAGATTGTAAAACAGGGTATGGGGAGGCAGAAGAGGGAAGCAGATTCTCCATTCCAGGGTTTAGGCTTAAGTTGAGATCTGTTCTACGGCAAAACCTTGTTTGCAACCTTCTCATCCAAAAGCAGCACCAATTCTTGGTCTCTACACCAGAACAGTGAGACACTGAGGGAGGCTTAACCTTTTTTTTCAGCCCCAATCTGACCGCACTACTAAACTGTAGCCTCAACAAGGGACAGGACATTAGAAGAATCTATTATCTTTCTCTGCTCAAAGGACAGAAAGCTTCTTATTCCAGGTAATATATTTAATTTTGAAAACAGACCTATTTTCCTTACATGTAATTGAGTTCTGTTACAGAACACAAAACAAGTAGGGCTTGCTGTCATCCACAATGGAAAGAGGTCGATATCAAAGGACACAGACTATTTTCAAGGGCATAAGTTTCTTTATAAAAGATTTCCAGAACAAAGAACCTCTCCTTTCTGCATTCATACAGGCTAAATACTGTTTTCACTGGATTAAGGTACAAGCTGAACCTAACACATAATTTTTCCCTCTTCAAGCAGAAGTTTCAGTGAGTAACAGCTGCAGTCACCTCTCCCATCTCTTAACTCCTGCTTGCTTGGATTTCTCTGCTCTCACTCTGGTGTTGAACATGGATTTGTTTGCTTTCACCTTGTATAAAAGGAGGCAGGGCTTGGCCTAAACTGAAACCTTCTTCCAAATACTGGGGGAAGAAGGGCAGGCTGCTGGCATCCTGCAGGTTGTGTTCTGCTGCAAGAAAGGCTGTTGGAGATGAATGGCTGATCCAGCACTATTTGAAAATCATCTTGTAGTGCCTTTAGAAGGATGTTGCTGGTGAGCTAAAAGTTAGATGCTGATGCTGGGCCATAAATATAATTTTTTTTTGCAAGACAGGAGCCATCCCATTAGAATGTAAGTCAATAGTGTCAGGGGCTATCAGTTTGTACATGACCGAGGTTACTGAAGAACTGGCTGACGACATGTCAAGATCTAATCAATAATAATAACAATAATACTATGAAGCATAGAATAGAAGAGGTGATGAAAGTGTTGGGTATTTTTAATGGTGGGAAAGCAGCACGTAAGGTCTACATACATGTCAAGCACACAAAGTGCTATGATACACACTGAGCTTCAAAATAATATCGCATTTGATCACCTCAGACCATAAAAGGACAAAAATGGCTTTTGTGGAACCTGGGAGTTTGGATCATGGCACAATAGTATGTCTCTGCTTTAGAGACATAAGTAGATTGTCTGATTTCTCCATCTGCATATTACTATGTCCTTTATCATTCCTGCATCTCAGCAATCATATGTCCTCCAATGGACACAGCATTTCAGCTCCCTGTATGCTGAAATACTTGTCCATATAGACTATATCAGCCACCTGCTGAACATGGCATCCTCCTATAGCTTTCTTAGAAACATGAGGTGAATATAAGATAACTCCTGCTGAAACTTTTCCTCTTCCTCTCACTTTCATACGGCTGCTTTACATCTCAGAGAGGTGCTGCTCAAGCTATCTATATCAAGACCCCTGGGTTCACATATACCCATGAAGGTAGTTGGAGTTTCCATGAAGTACATCCAAGCATTTAATTTAGACAGTAGATAGTAAGACTATTCCTCATGCATTAAAACCATAGATCTGAAAATCACAAATGACCTTCATTTTTTCTTTGTTAAAAGAAAAAAAAAAATTATTTTGTGCTATCTGAATTTTTCAGTGTTAAAGCACAGAGCCTTCTATATAACTAACACCGACAAAAAGCACGCACTTGTATATTTTATCTCCTTGTAATTGTACATTTTAAGGAACCCTTACGGCAGCTGGACATTATTTAAATAACAAAAATATCTAAACCTTCCCAAACAGAGAGAGATAATTGGTATCACCTTGTACTATTTATAAAAGGAGTTTCTGGAGAGGAAGTATAATCAGGGTCATTTTCTTACCCTCTGCTGAAAGAATGCTCACTGTTGAAATTAACTCTTGAAATAATGTTTAGAGCTGCTTTAATAAAATATATGAGAAATAATGGGAACATGTGATCCTGCCTGCAGTTCCTATCAAAATCACAATGCAAGACAGTTCTGGAGAAGATAACATTGATTAATGTTCTTATATAGCAATGACAGTGTACATTTATGGACGGATTGGTGAACCTTTGCCAAAGCTCACTAAAAGCAGCTGCAAGGCAAGACTGACTTTTAACCTCCCCTCATTTAATGCAGGAACTTCTTGGCATAAAAACTATGCTAGTAGCATACAACCTGCAGGGTTACCATTACAAAAACAGATTTGGCCAGCAGGACATCTCTATTTCCTGAGTAAACTCCTGACAGATTACATGAAAGTGAAGTTATACAAGCATATCTGGAAACTGGAAGAAGGAGCAACCAAAAGGCATTAATTCAGAGGATACTCTGAAAAAGGCCCACATTTTTGCCTAGTTTTTGATTTGACATTCTTCATTTTCATTGGTTAACAAGTAATATTATTTGGTATAAGAAGCGAACAACTACGCAGCTGTCTACATTGGTGAAAGTTGCGTGTACAAATCCTTATTTCTGCAGACAAACTGATCTTTGAAGAGTGAGGTGGAGCTTTTGCTTATCTCAGAAATAAATTGTTAAGGTGCAGGAAAATTGTTCTTGCTTGCTGTGGAGTCATCTATGGTTAAAGCCAGAGTGCCAAAAGTAGCCTGTCTGTGAGTTGCAATAGGGTGTTGTAAGAGAACAATGGTATTTTCCTTCTCTTTGGGGACAGGAAAACAGGGAATTCCTTAATAAGACATGCTGATTAAGGAGAGATGCTTTTTACTACTCAGAAGGCCTTTATTCATGTCAAATTCCATTTTCTGAAATCAGCGATATATTATTAGTGTCATTTTCTGGAACAAATGATGCTGTAAATAATTCCAGCAAGTGCACTTAATATAGATTTGTTTGCTAAGTGGCAGTGTCTCCCGCCAGGGTTAAAGGTAGAATAAAATGTTGTTTATCCCATGGGGAAAAGAAATGACAAGATTTCTTGCTTCCTCTCTTGGTTAAGTCTGTGAGCCATTGTCATCCCAGGGCATAAGGTCTATCACATGCCAAAGGAGGGAATTCTTGCAAAGAGCCCTTTGTTTCTGTAGGGCAGTATCAGTGGCCCATTGTGCCATTCATTAATGCACCATCTCTTTGTTTCTTCTTCTGTTCCTTTTAAATAAGACCCCACTTACTTCTGGAAAAAGTTTTTCTGTGCCCAGCTTTGTAATTCTGGATTACGGCCTTCCCAACAACCAAGAGCACAGGTGTTAAAGCAGGTGGAGGCAGCATGTTAGGGCTGAAACAAATGATGTTCACAGAGGGGCCTCCCTGTCCCTCCTGGAGAAATCAACACTGCCACTGAGGCCTTTTCATGGCAGCAGTCTGACTGACCCAGATCGCCAGGACTGGACGGACAAAGGTGATATGACAATGGATGGCCATGTTTGCATTTGTGTCCCTGGAGTGCACCCAGAGCTCAGGTCTCTGGAGCTTGGTGTTATGTGTGCTCCCTTTCTTGGGCTCTTCCCAGCCACGTCTACTGCTGCCTCCTGCTTACTGTCCCTCTCTGCCATCTCTTCTCCACAGCAGTAGCCAGGGAAAGGCTGGCTGGACCTTTTACATTTGCTGCTATTTGGTGCTTCCTTCAGTCCGGCAGCAAGGGAAGGGTGTGTGAACTTTCAGAAGGATGGGAAGGATTACCACTACTGGCCATTAGATATATGAGTTCCCTCTTTAGTAGATGCAAATGTCACCATTTTACGTATGAATAAAACAGCTGTCATAGCTACAGTAGAATCATAGAAGGTGCTGAGTTGGGAGGGTCCCACCAGGATGGAGTTCAACCCCTGGCCCTGTGCAGGACACCCCAAGAGTCACACCATGTGCCTGAGAGTGTTGTCCAAACACTTCTTGAACTCAGACAGTAGTGGTCTATGACATTCATTTTACTCTTATCAGCTCTGGTCTAAGCCAGATACTTCTGAGAAAAGAAAGGAGTTGTGCAGGACATTATTTTTTATTTGACTGAGAGCTCCCAGAATCCTTCAGGCCCCAGTCCCACATCCGTTCATACCTTTGATATTTCATTCCATGAAAGCCAACAGAAGCATACCCAGGCAGCTGCATGTGAGTGCTGCATGTACAGTGCCTTATTTCATCAATTTGGTAGAAGACAAAAAAAGATGAAGACAGTTTTGCTGCCTCAGCTACTGGCTTTGAAAAAAAAAAATAGCAGCTGCTAACTGCCTTAACTATGTGCATTACTCACCTAAAGGATCCAGAAGATCTTTACAGGTCCAAAACCATATAAAAATGCATGCTTTCTTTAAAAAACCCCAAACTTTCTGGTTTCAAATCTGAAAGCTGCTAGCAGTTCTTTCAATGCAGGAATGCTCATAAATGATTCAACTTTATACTCTTTGCAGGCAAATGAAACGAATATTGGTTACAGAAAAGTTAGGCCTTCATCTAACATGGAAGAATTAATAATCTGCCTCTTCCAACACATACTGTTACAGGTGCTAAATTTCAAATCACATCATCCAAACCTTTTTTTTTCATTTTTGGCCAAGATGAAATTGCGCTTGTGGTGGTGAGATGAGAGTGCTAACATGGTTGACATCTCCTAAAACTGTTCAGATTTGCAGTCATGCTAACATGCTTTCAGATCCAAAATATTTATTCTCTTAAGAATGCAAAAAAAAAAAATAAATGTTGAAACTAGTTAATCTGAAAACAGTTACTTTTCTCCTGGGAACTGGCCTGATAAATCACACCTGCAAGTAGGCATAAAAAAAACCAGCTTTCAGACAGTAGTTCTGGTAGAATCCTCCCTCTCAACCATCCCATTTTAATCAAATACCCTCTAGTCAGGTAACCCCACACAGAATATGTAAATGCATTCTTTGCATGGAATATATCGACATTTGAACAACTTTAATTTGAAAACTCAGCTTGATTACATGAAAATTATTATGAGACACAAAACTGCATCTAATTCTCTCCCCCTGATCTATCTACCCATCTGTTTTATTTTCAAAGGATTCGTCTTGAGAGCACTAGAACACCTCCTGCAACATGCAAGATGAATCAGTCCTGCAATGGATTTAGGTAAATGCATTACTGTGAAGATGTGAGTTCTGTTATGGACTTCACTGAAACTACTCACTGGCTTGAAACTTAACCAGTTTGAATAAACAAACTGCCAAAATTTTATTTCTCTTATGGCTTCCCTATAGACCAAATGGATTCACTGTCCACTTTTCCTTCTAATACTTTATATATTTTTTCTCTTTTCTACCTCTTATTTTCTCTCCTTAGTATAGCTATTTGCCTTTTTAGAAGTTTTTACACTCCATAACAGATTCTAATAGAGGACTTTGACTATCATAGATAGATTTTATTTTTTTTTTTTGCACAATGGAGGTCTCAACTATAGCCAGTGCTCATCAATACTAATACAACATAAATACATTCAACAACAACAACATCCATAAAAAAATTTGTCAGACTATTAACTGTGTTAAACATTCTGATATACCCAGGTCAAAAAGGAGGTTTTCTTAATGTCATATTAAGAAAGTGTATGTTCTTTTTCATTCTAATAAGTAATTCAGCAGTGTACAAATGAGGTTGGAAAAAAATGTGAAGAAGGTGTTTATCAGAAGTTTAGAAAAATAGGTGTGGATTGAAAAAATCTGACTGCTTTTTCACTTTTCAACTGAAAGGACATTGCACTTACATGCAGCTATATCAAGAATCAACTTTGCCTAGTGCAGCAATACAATGAGAATGTTTTTCCTCAAGGAAGAGCTGCAAGTATACACTGTATGATTAGAATGGCAATTGACACATAATTAAGGGCATCACCATGATTTGGAATCATTCCTGCTCTTCCATTATCTATAGAATTTAACTTCTGGATTTTTTTTTCCCCTAAACTGATGGCATTGCTCTTCAGAACAGACAGACCTTCTATACAAATAACAACTGGAAAGTGTAAGTGTCACTGCTTGGCTGGCACATAAACCTCAACTGATTGTTTTCAG
Source organism: Sclerurus mexicanus (assembly GCA_013396755.1). Taxonomy (NCBI): domain Eukaryota; kingdom Metazoa; phylum Chordata; class Aves; order Passeriformes; family Furnariidae; genus Sclerurus; species Sclerurus mexicanus. The sequence continues at coordinate 468,070 of VWZF01003716.1, read as the reverse complement.
TTTGACTCACACTGGGTGTGCTTTATTTCTCCCTAAAAAAAAAAACCCAACCCATTTTCAAAAGGAAAGGAGCTGTGAATAATCCACTTTTATGTAAGAATTGCTAGTAAGCAGAGCAGAATAAAGATGCCTTCATTCCACTAACAATTATGAAAAGATCATATCAGACAATGACCTTTAGAAATGCTTCAGTGACCACTGTGTCAGGCTCTGAGTCCTAAGTGGGAATTCTCTAGATAAGATTTGACTTCAGTTTCACTTATATGCCTGATTTTGCCCCATTCATGCTAACATGATTTTTACTGTTAACTTTAAAAAAGAAAGAACAAAGCCCTGATGTGGAATAAGCTCACAGAAATTAATAAATATACATACAAAGGAGAACAGGGTTTTGCTGTGTATTTTTGCTTCCTGGCTTCTTGATTTTCCAAGGACATCCTTTAGCATTTGATGTTGGTGCCAATTAGAGAGAAGGTAGAGGCAGAATTTATAGCACTGCCATCAACAAAACTCTTACTGAAGCAAATGGGAAATATGTGCATGAATTTGGCTGAGTATCAGTATGGTAGAAAAGACTGACTCTTTTCAGTTTGTAGATGGACTAATAACCTCAAAAGCAGTGGAAGAGAAATGTGTCTTTGTTAGGGCTTAAAAATAAAGTTTATAAGTGAACTTCTTACAACAACACTCCGCATAAGATTCAACAATACAAATCCATAATATTCTCCTGCCATTCAAGGTCATGTTAACCTTCTTGAAGAAGAAGCCAAGAACTCCTTAAGTTAATCATCCTCTACGTTGAAGCTGGTGCTTATTTGATTCTGAGGTTTTGTTCAAGACAGAACAAGCATGTGAAAAATTGGTGAAATGCAAGATTTCATTTACACAAGGTCAAAGTGACCTGGATTTCAAGTGAAGTCTAAAGTATTATCGGTCCTTCACACAAGAAAAGTTTTGTGCGCAGCTCATTTAACATTTAAGACGTTTGCATAAGAGTATGTAAAAGAGCATTTTCTTCTTGCTCTGCCCAGTAAGGTCAAATAACTGTTAATACTAGATAAACCTTGTGTTAGTTCTAGTCCCCAGAATAACTTGGATTAGGTTTAGTATTCTCAATACACAACACTTTATTCAAGGAGGAAATCTATAGACAGGGGCTACATCTACCACAGCTGTGCAGCTGTGTGAGCTCTGGATGTCCCTGCTGAGGCTTTGGGCCCACTGTTTGCTCAGACAAGTAAGTCTAATGAAAATAAACAATTTATATTGAAAAAACTTCTGAGTGTTCAACTTCATCCATGAGGCACCTCAAAAATACAGGCAATTTCATAAAAAGGAGTCACATTTTGAGTAAAATGACTTTATGGCAATATAAGAAGAAATCTGTATTGTGGTGTTAATATCTCACTAAGTCAGACCTAAATAACCAGCATATGCACTGGTAAAAAAGTTATGGCTTGAAAATTAACAAATAATTTTATATTAAGTTTGGAAGAATGAGAACAGTGCAGTCAATAAGTCTAGAAAACAGCATGATTTATATATCACATTTAATTACACATGAGTTCTTTTACGTTATTATTTTTAAAAAGCACACCAAACTTATCTTATAAATATTTTAGCAGTTACATAATGGACTGAGTTGCTATTTGCAGTAAGATTTTTTTCTTCATATTTTCCATCTGTCCTACCTGTCGACATGTGAATAGACAAAACAGGGACATGGACATTGAAGGCCATGTGAGACGTGCAGCACAACTGGTGACTGCAAGAGGCAGAATCAGATTTGAGGAGATCTCTTCCAAAAGAGTGCCACACTACATTTATATTTACATTGAAGTAGTTACTGACTTTTAGTGAGTAATGTTTAAATATTTGTCAGCTACTGTAATTGAAAGGGGAACACAAAATTTGTGACAAGCGGAGCTATTTTTCCTTTAACTATTTCCATAGGTTAGAAAAAGAGATGTGAAATCTTCAGTGTATAGGTGTCCTGCTATGTTTTGGTTATCTGCTGACATGCTGAATGAAGGTCATGAAGTTTGAAATTCCAGTTCAGAGGAAGGGCTGTATCATGCCTTGAAGACAGATGCCTCACCAGGGAGGCAAGGTTCCTGCCCGTCTTCTCCAGAGCACAGGTACACTGGCATGCAAGAGTCCAGCTCTTTCCACTGGTTAATGCAAGGACAGAAGAGGCTCTGCTGAAACCCACTCCCAATCTAACACCACTTTTGCAAGGCCAGAAGCAGCCCTTGTACTCAGGGAGAGTGAAAACTCAGCAGCTATTCCCCACCTCTCCATCTGCTCAGTCACTTCATGAGCTTTTACTCACAGTAACCTGCAGACGGGCCAGGAATTCTCATCATTTGTCTTCAAATCCCGAGCTTGTCCTACGACTGCAAGCCACTGCGTTATTTATAAGCGTACTTCTCTTTTCTTTTTAAATACAACCCGTCTTATTCTGAACACCTCTTTAAATTGAATAGTCTTATGCACCTTGATTGTGTGTGGAAATATACTGCTTCAAGGTAAAAGGAGAGGAGTTGAATTATTATCCTGAAGGCTGTTTGTACACTTCCATGATCCACCCACTCATCTTACCTTGAGGGCGATGCGAATTGCATGGGCTGGTCAAGAACAGAGCAAAGCAGTCAAGTGCTGACTGACAAGGTTGCCCCTCCTAAGTGCTTGCTCTGAGCTCTGATCTCTGAGCACTATTGATACTCGGCAGTGAAGCAGAACTGCTGACGTTCCTGCTGGGCTCCACGTAGACGTAGAAACCTGAACATCCCCACTACACTCACAAATTGGAGCCAGAGTTCAAGGAAGAAAACTTAAAGCAGGAATTTTCATCTTAAATGAAAGCTGTGTTCACTCTGGCTCTTATTCAGTAACATACTAAAAAATGCACCCAACTTTAAACATTAAAACCCTATTGTGTCCTGGAAGGCTAGAAGTCAGCTGTGTGATTGAACTTAACTTGCTGAGCTTAGGCCTATAGCAGGAGGGAAACCTCTAAAGCTCCTCTCTTTATTAAAAATACATTTCTACCACAAGCTGATATGTTCCAGATAAGACAGCAGACTGCATTTCTTAATAGTTACTTCACAGTCTCAACCTTCCTAATGACACTGTAAACCACTGGCTATCGTATCAGATTTAAAGTGTGTGTATAGAGAGAGAGCTATCACAACTGGCCTGGCAACTCTTGCTCTATTATAGAAGAAGAGCAAATATATATGCATGTGCATCTACATATCTGTATGCATTTAATTTATAAAATACAAGGGGCAAATTCTTGGCACTTGGAAATAATTACCTTCCCATGTATTTCAGTAGGGCAGGATTTCTCATGTTTCTTGTCAGTAGTTTGATCTCTTACCTTGTTTCCCTCAGAATGTGGTTTAAACTTTACCCAGTTCTTTGCCCCTCTCCCCCTGCTCCCTACTTCTTATTTTATAAAAATGAAAACAATTAATTAACCATGATCATAAGAAGGAAAACAGTACATTTACAAATGCATGACTTTTTACCTTCATCTACTGGAAATGTGTCTTATTTAAAAGTTTTAAAACCACATTAGAATATTAGCTATAAATAAAATAGTTCTTTAGCATGAATCCTCAGAGGTACACTTGAAACTTGAATTAAAAATTAAATAATCTGCAAAAGTAATTTTGAAATAGTTAGCTCTCTTTAGGAAAAAAAATTGCAACAAGTGAGTGTTTCTCTTAGAACACGCTTGTGAGAGTAACAACATTACATGGACCAAGCCACAGATGGTCACGTGGTACACACATCTCCTTAAGGATTCTCATCATTGCCAGGTATTACTGCTGTTCCTGAAATGCAAGGAGACAAATCAGAGATGGAGGAACCAAGGATTGTAAATTCAAGGCAATGCTTTAAAAGAAAGTGGGGTGCTTCTCAGCATCCAGTTTGCATGTTAGAGAGAACTTTGTGTAAATCTTCTCCCTTTTCCACTGAATGCTTCTCCCAACAACTGGAGGTGCATTTTTAGTAGGAGTGGATTGCTGGGTCAAGTTGTTGGAAAAGGGAGCAATAAAGAGATACAACTATCATACCTAGGTGGGTACAGTGGAAGAGGAAATCAGCATTGGAACCATTTTCCTGTAAATGAGATGCTGTCAAAGGGTTGACTATCACTAGAAAGTCATCCTCTATCTCTACTACAGGCCTCACAATGGCAAAGTACCATCCCATCTTATGTGGGATACCTACGTGGATCATGTGTGTGGTGTACAGGTGGATATACTGGAAATAATGCTGAAAAGCCCTCAATATGCAAAGCCTTACACCCTTTGAAAGCTCTAGACTGGACCCAGGCAGAAAGATGAATCTTCCCTCCCTCAACCCTCTGAAGTCACGTTCTGACTCCAGTGTGCCAAAAACTGAAGGAGAGGGAACCCGCACTTCACCCATTCCACAATCATGAAAGTTTGGAACCCAGGATTGGGGGCAAAAGAGCAGGAGGCTTCTTAATCTGCTAACTAGACCACTCTCCTAACACTTTCAAAGAACACACCTTCAAATCCTTGTCTAGACATGGCCTTATGCAAGCCAGAGATAAGAATCAGCCCCTGAATGGGTGTTTTGTTATATAACCACCCATGAGGCACGGGGAGTTAAACATTTGCAGTAGTTTGTAACATTCCTAAAGCATTACGTTTTCGACAAAGTGGATTATCTTGTCTCATTTTTCTCTGATGAACAATCAACTGCGATCTTGACACATGAATTTATTATGCTTGGGTTAGACAAACTAAGCCTTAATAAGCTGCAGTTAAAAACCTCACTTCACGTTTGTGGAGGGAAAACTCAGCTCTTAGGTTGTCTGACAGGGCTGTGAAAATGAAATCAGGCTTCTCTACCTTTATCTAGCTCAGGTTGTGTGTCTATATACCGAAGACATGATTTTTATTTTTTTACAGGCTTTTGCTACATATTTGATTGCTTTGTTGGAACAGTTCCATGGCATCTGACTGAACTGACCTCCAGATGTATCTCCTCCAGGGCATTATGTTCTGTTTCGCATTATCAGCTGCATGCTCCAAAGGTTAGGTTGTGAGAGCCTGGGTGGGGCATTTAACTCCTTCCTCCATCCCAGCAATCCCAGCATGCCTGCTCTCATGCGCTCATGTGTTTAATTCTACCCAACAGTGAAAGAAATGCAATACAAACTCAGCATGATTTAATAATTGCAGTCATGATTTATGTGCAATGGTGCCACTTCATTGAACATTGATTTGATAGATAATGGAAAGCATGTGCCTGGCTTATTTGAAAAGTTTATTCAACACTAGAGATCCTTGAAGGAATGTGCAGAAACTTCTAAATATATAGAACAAACTCACCTGGTGTAAATCAGGTGTCAGAATTGACAAGAGCAGTAATGGGTAAGGCAATAATTAGTATGCATAACTTTTTCAAGGTGAGTAAAGTAATACAGCTCCAGCGCCCAGAGTGTCATTGATTTACGCCAGCTGAGGATATGGCCCGTAGAACTGACAAGAAATGGCTATGCCTACTAATTACTGAAGCTGCTAATGTATTTCAGGTGGTACTAACTGATTTTATGCCACTGGAAAATTACAGAAGTGCTAGCTCTTGCAAATCACACACCTAAAAGTTTCTGCAATTTTCTCAGTCAGAAAAGTGAGGCTGCATTTTGTGTTGTGACAGTCCTTGTTAACATTAAACCCTGCTCAACACACTGATCAGGCTTCTCACTGGCTTGGGCATCATCCTTATTTGCACTGGCTTCTTCCCAGACTGAGGCAGGATGACAAGCTGGTTTTTGGTTAGCCTTTTGGCATAGTATGAGGTTGCATTAGGATGCTTTGGATGCTGTTACAATTTCATGTGGTCACTCAGGAAGAAGCAGCTGGTGAGTACAGAAAATGATCATATTTGGTATTTCCACAGCAAACCATTTGTAAGTAGCGACAGCTGAAAACACGTGGGAAGTATTTTAAACTCAGTGGGCTCAGATAACTTCTAGTTTCTAATTTATGTAGAGGGTATTGAGGGTTATACTGTATGCCATATTTTGCCCTGCCAGATTTATATCTCACATCACTTCAGTCACAGGTATATCTTTTCAAGGATTCAAGTCACTGAAGGTAAAATCCCTCACAAACAAAGTCCTTCACAGCATGGCCATAGGGTGACCTAGCATTCTTCCTCAGCTTCTGTTTTGTTCAATTCAAGGCCTGTGAGCACTTTGAAAAGCAAGAGGATTTTTTTATTCCTGGTTCAAGTTTCTTTGGAACATCATTGGGAACTTAATTGTTGGCCTAACTGCTAGTGGGACTTGATCATGTAAGACGAATGTTTAGAAGGATTTTTAAGACCTAGGTCTCTGCCCTGGCTTTACTGCTGCTGACACAGTAACCGTGAAGCTCCCTGGAAGTTTTCAGGCTCTAACTCAGCCATTTTTCACATACTGGCATGCTCATCATATACAATATTGGGGGAAATAACTAAATCTTTGTTGTTACTTCCCCAAGATGAGGTTCCCTTTGTACAGTTTTAGGCTGGAAGACAAATTAGTGAGCCCAAGACTGCATGTTTGCAGAGTAGCTTGTTTAATTTACACAACCAGTAATCATGGAAAAGAGATGGCTACAGAGACATGTAGGCAACTCCTTCACCCTCCATTCTCAGTTCAGTGCTAGTGCATAAGGTGCTACAAGCCACGTTACCTCTAATGCTCTATTTAGTTCATATAATAAGAATTAGGAAAAATCCCCCTAAAGAAATAGAGTAACAAATCTAAAAATTGCTGTTCTCAAGACTAAAAATCTGGTACGCAAGAAAAAAAAAAACAAAAAAACCACAACCAACCAAAAAAGGTATACAGCTATTCACCTTCTTGTGACTTCTGCTAGAAAAATATAAATGAAGAGGTGAGCTAGTGGTGGTGTGATATTTTCTTGTTTTTACGGTCTAAACCAAAACCTAATTTTAATGGTGGCAAATATCTTTGTGTTAACATCTCTTTTTCTTCCAAGTGACAGCCTATGTTGTGTTATAATGTTAATCTATTTTGGCAATACAGACAGGATATCTTCATGAAAAACAGACCTTATCAAGACTTTCTATTGACCTTTACCACATAACTAGGTTATTTTCATAATTTACCTTGATTATTCTCACTTCAGCTACGAAGAGCCTTTAGAAGAAATTTTGGTTAAAGCCAAATCGGCCAATACAATAAAAATCTCAGGTTTGAGATGCTTCTTGAGCAGATGTTTTGAGTGTTAAATTACTAAGCTGGTTATAGTTTACTTGTCTTATTATTCAATACTGTTGTGCATGCTTTTACTAACACAACTGTTAATAAATCATTCTGAAGGAAGAAAAAGTATTATTTGGTATTAAGCCAGATTGCTTTTTTTGATCCTTCCTCTTTCTTCCTTGGGGTTATTAACCACAGGGTTGGCTACAGCAACATTTAAGTGCCTAACGTTTAAATAACAAATCCTGTCGGAGATATTGTGCTCATCCATTAGATCTCTTACGTTTTCTTTATTCTTACATAGAAAATAAATATACTAAGCCATTGTCTACAGTGTGAGTAGTCATTATGCGCATGCAAGAAAAACACAACATGAAAGGAAAAAAATCTGATTTGGTAGCATAATGGATTTATTTTGAACTCATGACAATAATTACACAAGGTGATGAGTGATGAAGAATCCAGCTCATTATTCCTAAGAAGCAGTTATCTTTTCCCTAGTACTGCATATCAGAGCTATAAAGGCTCTGGTTTATTACGGTGATTATTATTAGTCCAGTTGCCAATCCAAAGATCATATTTGATTGTCTCATGTGCAGTAGAATACTAATCTATTTCCCTTCTTAATTCTTCCTCTATGCTTGTATAGACAGGTACATTAATCTATTCTGCCAAGAGCAATCTCTTTATCTATGCAGAACTAAACTGATTCTTCCCCCCTATCAGTATCAGCATCTGCATATATGCAGAGCATAAACCAAAAAATGTTTCCTCATCCCATTTTTTGTCAGTTCTCTGCTTGGAGGGTGATCAGATCATCTTTAATTGCATACCGAGCAACAAATATCTGACATTTGAGTTTGAGTGACTAAGAACTGCATTTAGTTGACAACATTAATATGCTCTTCTGTTTTATGTCTATCAATTTTTAGAAGTTTAATCAGATTTACACTTTGCTGAAGACTCCCAGGAATACCTCATTCTGACAATACCCAATGCTTGTCATTCACCAGATAGCACCAAGTTAAATTCCTTCACCTGAAAGATACTGCATGCCACACATCCTAGTGTTTGTATCCTGGGAAGGAAAGTGGTAGTGAAAATAGACCCAGTTCTTAGGGTTTCAAAAGCCAAGATGATCTGACCAAGCAGTTCGCTGGCTAGAAAAAAGGGCAGTCTCACTCATCCCCTTCACTTTCCTCGGGCGCTGCTCTTATCTCCTGTCAAACAGATTAAGCACAGTAAAATGGCCAAATGAATCATCTTCTGAGAACCTAGTGACCTCACTGGAGGAATTTCACCATCCTCTCTGTGGAAGGCAGGATCAAGCCTGTAGGGACACTCTGAAGTAATTTATCTGTGGGAGGAAGCATCTAAACTTATATGATCCTTAGCTTGGCTGGAGGGATAGCTTTTCATGCAAAATTTTTGTGAAATTTGAAACTGCTTAAAATTTTCTTTTGACAGTGTTTGGCTGTTTGGTTCATGTTTGAGAGTTACCTAGGGCTCTCACTAAAAGACTGATAAATAAATGAATGTAGAGGATCTCATCTGCTTGTCAGCACAACGCAAAGGTGCAAGGTGTGACCCAAGTACATTTTTGGGTGACATGTTAATGCAAAGTTCTGACCACCTTGCTCATTAAATGTTCCACTGCAGTAATTATATCTGTAAAATGTGTTAACTTGGATGACCTGGCCAGATGCCAAGTCCAAAAATTACATTCTCCCAACTTTGTTCCAAATGGACACTATAGTCTGCATTTCCTCTCTGAAACACCTATGTTGTTCTAGGCTGTGAAATTCTCCCTGTGTTTCACCACAAAGTTTCAGCACTGGGGTAGATTAAACAATCATTATAGAGTTTCTGTATCAGCTTGGAAAGCAAGGAAGTATTTCACAAGATGAAAGGCACCATAAAAATGTAAACGACTAATACTTTTGGGCCCCACTGACTGCAATATGAAATTTGGCCAGTGGCAAAAAGTAGTCAGCTGAGACAGTGTTGAGTGGTTCCATTAACCATTGATCTGCAACATTTCTCCAAGCATGTTTGGTGTCATGAATGTGTAAGTTTGACCTAAAAATCAGATCTTTATGAACATCATGGTACTAGCTCCACTTTCTTTTTTAGGTCAGCTTCTCATCTGATTTTGCTGCAAGCATATAGAAGTTCTACAGGAGAGACACTCGTGTTAAGCACAAAAACCCCAAAGTAGTACTTGGGCTTTCTGTACATGTTTGTTTGACAGCTTTGAGGCCAATCCTAAAAGAAGTTATACAAAAACTCATTGCCTGGGGTCAATGCAGGAGAGTAATTTCGCAGAGCAATTTAGCTAAGGTAATAACAGAACCATAAAGGACACAAGAACAAGCCATCTGGGTTAAAATAGAGTTCTCCCCTGTCTGATGCCAGCTCTGGGTGTTTAGAGAGAGAACATAGGAAAAGGGCACACCTGTAGAAGTATTGCCACTGGTAGTATCTCGCCAAATTCTCCCAACTTCTGTCAGTCTGCAGGACTGTACACAAAGAAACAATGCACAGAATTGTGGCGTGAAGAAATGATATACAGATGTAGCTGATGCTGAAAATGCAATTTGCATAATATGGTAATGTATGCATTATAGTTCCAGCTACATACATGATCAAAGCATCCACTCTAAATGATAATGCAAATTAATTTTAGGCTCATTATTATTAATTGAACCTGAATAGAAATCAGATTCAGTAAAAATAGAATAAAGAAACAAACTGAAACTATGTAGGGAAACAGTCATTAATGTGATTATTCCCTCTGACTTACAGTTAGGCATATGCTCCTTCTGCCTGTGTTTCTCCTTCTGCCTTCTCTGGTATGATTTCGGATGCAATTTCTCCTTTATTCTGTAGCTCATGCTCTTGGTTTCTCTTTTGATGTTCATGTCACTCTCTCAGCACACTTTCTCAAATGTATTATTAAGGTCTGCATGGTCTAATAGGTTGCCATTACCCTAAGCTTTATTCATTCCTTTTCCAAATTAAATCAAATTTGGGCTTGAATAATGTTGATAGGGACATTTGCGTAAACTAAGTTTGTTACTGCAGTAATGGGATTGTTTTTGTGAATTAATGGGTCATTCGTTTTTAAAAACAGAACACCAGCATGTTCCTGATATTTGTGCCCCTTCTAATAACTCTCATGGTGATCTTTTGTCCTGTTGTAATGGTTTCTGGTTTCTGTAGTGCCTGGAGACAGAGGACGGATAAAATTCTGGGATTGAGCCATTATCCAGCACTGGTGTTTCTCTTCTAAAATGGGTTTAAAATAATTTATTCATGTAATGTAATTATATCCTGATTTTTGTTAAATATACTTCAATCTGGTGAGACTACATTTTTTTTTCCTAGACAGTACTGGAGTGTGTTCTCCAATGACTAAAAAATTATTTAGCATTGATAACTCTCAACTGTAAGAAGCGCATGGTTAGTTTCCTTAGAATTAAAGCCACCTTTAGAATACGAGCATATTTTAATTCTCTGTGAATATTTTAATTTTATCATAAACCTACTCTCAGTATAGGAAAATACACTGGACAAAGACTGCACAAAGTTGTGGATACAAAATAATATTAAATTTCTTCCTAAATGGAGGAAGCAAAACAAGACAGATAAAGTCTGTGAGCTCATTCCTAGGAACATTCCTGTCTGTCTCTCCTTAGTAGGATCTTAACAACTTCATTCTGGCATTTTGAAGGAAATGTCATTTTAAGTAATAATTAATCTTATTCTTTTCCTTACTGTTATTGTTATTTTCCTTGTTACAGACCTTGTGCTTTATTTACATGTGGTGTTGTAAGAAAAGCTAATGAAAATACATTTTTTTTTACAGTTTATACTATATTGATACTTATAACTGCAGTGATGCTGCACAGAGCTTATTATCTTTATATCACAGGATGTATTAACTAAACACCAATCACTTTCTCAGAATAATTTTGAAAAATGTGTTGGAGCAATGTTGTATTTGTATTAGAGTGGCCGCTTCTGAGCCAACATGGCCAGTATCCTGTTGATCCAATACTGCCCACAGGGAGCAAGGGCAGAGTGACAACTGGAAGACTACAGGGAGGTATTTTTCTCCCTGCCCCTTGTTGTTACTCACACTTTTATCCTGCTGTATTTGAGATGTTCTCACCCTGTCTCCTTCAAGGGAGATACAGGCAAGGAAAAGTGAAGCTCTTTTCCCATTGTCAAACATGAAAACATTCTGCTTGGGAAGTCCCAGTCACCAAATGTGTCTGCAGGATATGCAGACACTAAGAGCATCAGAGCAGGCCCAGAAGATTGATTTTGTCACCTTTATTCATGATAAATGACATTTTACTTCACTTGCACTCACTGAAGTCAGCAGGACTTGAAGCAGAGTATGATGCAGATATTGATTTTGAACCCTGGACCAGAAATCCCTCACTTTTCCCAAATTTTGCATTTTCCAGAAATGTTGGTCACTGTTTAAACAGCTCTAAAACTGGGTGTTGCAGGTGTCCAGTATTGACATCTGCTATTTCACTGATGCTATGCAGCACAGGATGTTCAGTCTTATTACGTTTCAAGACACAGGAAATGCAACTCAGTATCTTAATGCATAAGAAGGAAGGAGTCTTTCAAACCTCAAGGTGTCATTATTTTTAGGTTGTTGTTGGAGGAGAGAGCATTAAATGCTCCTTTACTTAATATAAAGTAGCTAATTTGAAACTTGCTTTTCATTTTTAATGTTTCCTACAGAATTCAAGAAGACTGTGGACAACGGTACATGCTGATATATAAAAACTAATTACAGCCCTTGATATTTACATGCTGCTGGCTTCCCTTCCCACAAAAGGGGAAGTTCACAAATGGGAAATGCAGAACTGCCAGACACTTGGATCCTTATTGTGAAGACTAAATAAAAGACAGCATGCCAAACACAAGGTGCTACACAGAAACCTTTGAGTCAGAATGAGTGGGTAACTATACAAATGATGAACAAAATAAAAATACATAGAGAAATATGCATGTGTTCATTGCACTCAAAGTTAGTCTGTTGCCTTGTTTCCTGAGGCCATAATTTGTGTCAGCTGCTCAGCAGGATTCAGAATCTGACTAAATATTCTTGTGAAAACAGAAAACTCCCAAGGTATAAAACTGGGTTTTCTTAAAGGACTATTGAAGACATTATACCTTCCTACTTTGTAAGGCACAGGGAGGTTCCTAATCATCAAGACCAAGGAGAAGATTTTTCCCAAGAATATGTGATTATTTCTTCCTTACTTCCTTACACTTTCTCTAAATTTCTACTCAGTAATGGTATAATCATGGAAATCATGGACTACTGCAGTCTGATCCAACATGATGATTCCTACAGCTCTAGTGAGAATGGATATTCAATAAATAAATAAAATATCTTGTGACATGCAAAAGGAGGAAAGGGACAAAGCACTCCAGGCCAAGGTCAGAAACTCCCTGTGAGATCTACTCTGGATTACTCATTGTTTTTTTTTTTTATTTTCACATGGTTTACTCTTGCAGACCTAGGCTGTCTGATGCCTTTCAGTTTCACAGGATTTTTTTCAGATTGACAATAGGTGTTTTGCCTTGGATGGCAAGCAAGACAAACTGTAAAGTCACATCCTAGATATTCTGGTATGTGTTCATATCCTGGTATGATATAATTTTAAGGAATGTAATTGTGATTTCCAACATTACAAGCTGAAATCAGGACCTGGTTGTAGACTGCTCCGTACCATGTAAAATACTGTCTGTCTATAAATTTCAGCTCATGTCAATACATCTCCATATGCAATACTGGAAAGAATCACCAATTACTGTGGCTGTTTACAGAGCACAAGAACAGAATATTTAATTTTACCAGCCTCTAAGGACAGCAAAGCTGAATTTGAACTCTAGTTAAAGTTTTGCTGATTACTCCTGACCTTTCTGGGACAAAGACATGAAGGTCACTGGAGTCATGATTTTTTTCACATTCTGCTTGTCTTTGTCATTCCCCTAATAATGCAGAGGACTAGAAACAAGAGCTGGGTGGTGTTTTTTTCCCCCTGCCTGGAAATCTATTTAGATTAGTCACCAGGTTTTCCAGTCTACAGTCATTGAAGGTCATTTGGTTTATAGCTGAAATTCTCAATTGGAACGTCATCTTGTAATCAGAACTTAAAACCCAAGTGAGGTTTTGTATCTCCTCTGAAAGGGTAGGTTGTTGTATGATTAGCTTCAGAATGTTAAATGGACTGTCTTTGTAATGATGGGTAATTTTGGGGGGCTTAAATTGCACTATGAGAAGACCTGTCTTGAATAATAATACTGGGCTATATTATAAAGAACAGTATTCTAGGCTTCTCCTAAATGCTAATTCTATTACACATTAACATTTCCTTTGCTGTAAAATGGCAAAAGGCAAGCCAGCAAGATGTAAAAATCTTGCAAAGTGCATTTTCACTTCTAGACTGTTCCTAACAGCAAGCAGTTTCCTGAAAATGTCTCTTAAATAAGCATCCACTTACAGTGGCCATCATCATACAGTCAGCATCTGCTAATAGCTGTTCCACAGCCTCGGTTGCTGGCAAACATAGAGCATTTGTTGTAATCTATACAGTGATGGAAATGGGTATATAATTTTTACACTATTTTATGGAGCATCAGTGGCACAGTGTAGATGTACTCCTAGAGGATGTTCATAAAGCCTGGTGTCCTGCATGTTCTTTGAGTCTATAAGACTACTGTGGGAGAATCTGAAAGCTGTTTGTAATATTTTTGTTGATTGATTGATTAATTTAATTTCTCTTTGGCCCATGTACGAGCAAAACTCAAATACAAATATATACATTTACATGTATGTGTGTATATATATAAATAATGAGATTTGAAGACTCCTGAGAGGAATCAATCCAACTCTGCCATGACATTGTTATGAAGATTAATAATTTGCTTTTTTAGGGGAAACAAGTTTTTTGGCCAACATCTCCTGACCTTTGATTTCTTCATTTTTATTACACTTGTGGTTCGCAGCTTCAGAGACCAACCCACAAATATCTTTAGCATGTTCCATCTCCCTCTTTACCCCAGTTGCTGGCTCCCTTTCTGTGTTTCCATTTGACCTCCACACAGCTGCTTGGATACAAACAGGAGGTTATCTTGCCTAGGGATTGATGTCAGACATTGCCCTGTGCAGTGCCAGCTTAATGAATGTCTCCAGCTGAATATCACCTCACAGTCCACCATCACCACCACCACCATCATGACCTGTGACATCACCTTGTTGCTTGTTCCAGCACGCATTATTGTCACTCTTACTGGCAAGCCAGGCACTTCCAGCACATCTTTGTAGGCAGTTGGTGCATCCACAATTTGGCTCCATTCCTTAAGGAGTCTGAATCACCCTTTGGGCACACCTTTTTGATTCCTCTCTGGGCTTGCAGGAACTGACATCACCCAGCTCTGAAGCTTTTCTCCAGAACCACTAACCTAATGCCAGATTCCCTTTCTCCTTTATCTTCTTTAGCCACTATACAAACAGAGCTCTTTTTAACTATTACTTTTATATATTCATTTTATGTGGATCTTAAAATAAAGTTTGGTGGATTTCAAAATACCTCACTCCAACAGATTCCAGTCTGCCAGCTTCCCAGACACCATGAACATGAATGCACCCCTACTTTCCATGGTTTTTAATCCACAACATATAATGGGATCCAAATTATGCCGCTGTTGCTTCACATCTCTCTGATGCAAAGATGATGGAAAACTGCTGTAACTGAGTGTCTGGAAAAAACCCAAGCACATAAGGAATCAATACCATTCAGAGCTGTCTGCATTTTTCAGTTGTCATTAGCCAAACTAGACCCTGACTACTTTGGAGAACACAAGGCAGCAAAGGTGTTAAACATTTTACTTTTACTCGAATTCATTTCATGAGTCAGACACATCCCAGGAATCTGGGCCTACATTTCTAAAGCAGGTTATTTCACTGAGGCCAGGCTGACTTCTCCAGCTAGCTTCCTTTCTCCACAGCTGAGATCTCAGTAGAAAAAAAATTAGTTTAACTCACATTAAAAGGGCACCTTTAACTCTAAGTACCCAGCTTCCTGCTTCTCTCAGGCTGGCAACCAAATACCAGTGTGTTAGCAAAATGCATTTACTTCTTGATGAAGTGCAGACCTTAAAGAGCTAAACTGGATACAAGGTTCATGAGAGACAGCAGGGTCTTTCACTGCAGACGGAAACGTGCAGCAGCAGAAAGGGACTGCCTACAGTGAATTGCAGTAAGACTATGGTTTGAGATATTTCACTTTTTAATAGGCCGTGTAGTCTCTTGGACACACGTGGATACTACTCTGACTGGAAGGGTCACATCTCCAGTGATACTGTAGGTAGCTGTGTGCTCCCTTCTAGCACACGATTTAGTTGATGTTCCTGAACCTAATGAATTTTGGCTGCAGGCGTGGTAATAGCAGACAATGGTTTGTCTCCAGTCATTAAATTTTGTTAAAATAAGAGTTAAAATAAACCTGTCTGCTTGACTAGTCTCATGTGCAACAAAATAAAAATAAGCCTTCACAAAGAATCATTTTCAAGCACCATTTTACTTTTTGTTTTAGGCTCCCAAATGCCTTTCATGTTTTCTGATATGTCAGATATCATAATGCAAAATAAATAACCAAGTGAAACACACAAAGATATTCTTTGAGTGGCTTGTGAGGTAGAAAAGAGTGTTCTGCTGCTTCCTTTGCCTCCTTCCTAGTGGTTTTTTTTTTCTTTTCCTCTAGGCTTGCAATAGATGCTTCTTCATAGCATGTGAATGTAACACTAAAGTTACTTTAATACTGTACCATTTTGCAGCATTTTGGAGCCCAGTCGCAGGTCAGGACTCCCACTGAGCTACACATTGCACAGACAGAACAAAGTCAGCCCTGGCTCTGAGGAGAGCTCATCCCACACTGCACCTCCCATGGCCACAGGAGACTAACATTGTAAATGTTGATGCATTCAACACATCTGCCATGCATGCAGATCATGGAGACAGCGACACTGGCTGAGACATTGGGGGTTTTGCAGCAATGCCTCTTGGTTACTGAATACACCATTCAAATGTAACCATTTTTAAAAAAAGCTTGAAGCTGGTTTTTGCCACAAGAGACCCATGTGAATTCAACTTTGGAGGAACATGGGAGTGGAGCAGGACTTGCTAGGTCAAATATTTAAAAGTCCCCCAGTCATTTAGGAACTCACAGCCTTAATTTCAAAAGTGAAATGGAATATTTCAAGGAACAAAGAACTTGGGATGTTTTTGCAAGGAGGACTAGGTTCCCATTTCACTTTTCCAAATATTACTCTTTCTGTTTAAAAAACACCCTCCCACAGACAGACCCATTACTGACACTCCAGAACAGAGAGAGAACAGCAATAACTCTGTGCTGATGAGCCTAGTGCAGTGCCTGCCCACTGACAATAGCTACACCAGAGCTGGAGAGAAGAAAAATCTCTCTTATGCTCCAGCAACAGGAGCTTTTCCCTTTTTTTCAGTAAGTGAATCACAATAAAATTTCACTGGAGCCAAACTTGCACTTAAAACCAAAATTCTCTCCTCCTCTGGTTCCTTTCCCTAGCATTGTAGATTAACTTTACATTGAAGCCATCAAATAAAACTTCAAAATGGTGTGGGACCAGTGACCTACCATTTATCATCAGTTGCATTTTTTCCATGAAAGCAAATCTGCATGTGCCAGAAATAGCTATAGGCATTTGACTCATTATTTTTTTCTGATCAAAATCAAATGTTATTTCTAAGTTATCCACAAAAAAAAATCGATTAAAGTTCTTTCCAAAAACAAAGCAGACTTTCTATCTTTTAGAGTAGGGATGATAACTTAAGGCTGTTATTTCATTTTTCTATGAAGTTATTTGGGCAATTAAATCTATTCTGAAAAGGATTTTTTTCTCCTAGCAAACTAATACTTCTGTCCCTCAAAATAATAATAATAATAGAGTGGAGTCATTCATTCTAGAAAGATAACTAAAATTGTTCTCTGCCTTACAATTCTTTTGCTTTTGACCTATAGGTCAAATTAGGATAATTCTGCTTCTTAATACACCTAACTCTGCAAGGGAAAACATGCTGACAGCAGCTTAAAAGCAGTTTCAAACAATGAATGATCCAGCATCCTTGCTTAAAATCTCTCAGAAAAATCTCTTACTTCCCAACCTGTAAATTTTCAAGGTCTGTTCCTGAAACCTCCAGCTGATGTTGGGTTGGCACTCGCAGTGCAAAGGGTACAGTGCCCCCTGTTCTGTAGGTGATGCTGTCCAGGGAGATTCCTGGCATCTGTACAACACCCTCGACTTGCTGAATGCTGTGTTTTTCCAAATTGTCTTCTGCTTCATTAAAACACAGTGAAAAATCCTGTCGTTTTAAAAAGTCAATAGGGGCAGCTGCAGGGGCATGATTTCTCTTGGATGGAGTGAGACTGTTGGGACCCAGACCCATATCTAGACCTTTGACCAGTAAAAAATCAAAAAGGTTTGCTGATTTCTCACAGGTGAGGGATTTTCTGCACATTTTTGAAGGATCTCAAACTACTCTAATTAAATACTTCTCACACTGATGCACATAGGCTATGCTTTGCACCATGGGGTCATTAGATGTTTTACCACCATTTGCAAAATGTCCACATATCACAAAAGTTGCAGCATGTGAAGTACCTTGTATGGGCCATATCCTTAGCTGGGAGAAATTTGGCATAGGTCCCTTGACTGCATAAATGTAAAGTCAACTTACACCAGCAGCTGTGTGTCTGGCTCTAGTATTTGATTTATCATTTAGTCCCTTAGCCTAGGTCAAAACTATCATGAATGTATATATTTGAATGTTCAGCTGACATGGAAAGAGAAAATATATTTAAAAACAACAATTAAAAGTATGTTAGAAAGACACGAGATCATTCCTAGTTATTTTTAGAGAGATTATGACAAATTTCTGATAATCTAACCACCTGTGAGGGCAGTACTCACTCCTTTCAGTTAGAAAGGCTCCCACTTGGTCTTCGTCTTTACAGCCAAAGATTTCAAGGACATGGCTTGTTGCTTAATTCATTTGATCCTATTGGCTAGCTGTCAACTAAAGTGTCAATCCTGTATTTGTAACGTCATAAACTTCCAAGTATGATGTTGTAAATTGAGGACCATGACTTTGACTTAAGGGCAAGAGCAGATGGCCAGGGCACGCACTTACGAGCTTGTTTTCAGGAAGCAAGACCTTGCAATCATAATACTAAAAAGTTACTTCATTGCAAAGGAAGGCGAGAAATCATTCTACTGAACTGCCTCTAGTGTTTCTTCAAACCTTCTTGAAGAAAACATAATTGATTTCTAAGATCTGTGAGAGACCACATATTTATTTCAATGAATAAAATATGGATTGCATGAATTCTGCTGGTGTGACATTCAACCCACTCGAATATTATGAGTTTGACAGTTTGACTCTAACTCAGTTTATTTCCCACTTGAGAGACTGGAAAGGAACAGATGGGGATGTGAGAACGACCAGGGAGGGGAAGAGCGTGCAGCAGCTTGTGCTGCCGGGCCCTGGTGTGAGCGCACCTCCCTGCAGCTAGTCAGGGGTTGTGACCGCCATCCAGAAGTGGTTTTCCAGACATTATTAAAGCTGCAGAAGCACATGCAACTCCTAAAACAGGCGTTAGGCAGCCCCAAGAGGTAAGAGAAGGTCTGCTGAGTATGGGCTGTGCCAAATTTAGCACTGGAAGGGAAAAGGTGATAGAGGTCAGCTTTACAGGTCTTGGAGGACATTGGCTGTCTCAACTGATCATCACTGCCGTCGGGCATGTCCCTACATTAGTGCTGAGTTAATATATAACTAGCTGCATCATCACAATATTTACTCCACTGCTTTGAACACTTCCCCCACTCCCCCCCCCATTAACAGCATCTCTTTTTTACATTTTGTGTGTTTTCAAGTCTTTTGTCTACTTACCACATTTTGTGTCCTTATTACATATACTGCTTAGTCATATATTTACTGAAAATTAATGAAGAAGAAGACTTGGCATGTTCCAGAGTCAAAATACTTTGCAAACATTAACTAATTAATAATGTATCCCTGATTTTCAGGCATGGTAGCATGCTTGAATTCCGAGTGAAATTCTGCTAAATCATTGTCTCCCTGTGTGTCCCCTGTTCTTTTGCTAACCCATTACATGGTTCAAGAGTTTGATTATTGAGTTTGGCTATAGACAGCAAGTCTGATTCAAACTTCTGATAAGCACATGATTTCCGAAATGCCTCTATAATCCAGACCAGGCTTCTAAACAAAGCTCAATGTGACACATAGCTGTGTCTGAGTGGATGAGGTTTAATCTTAAAATAAGCTGAATGCCTTTTACCTGACAAAATATAACCACTGTTTTAAGAAGGTCTGGCCCCAGATGGCAGAGGCTTTGCCTAGGAATCAAAGAGGGTTTACTATTTTGTTGTATATTCCAGTGGAGACCCTGAACTGAGAGCACTCCCTATGCCAACAGGGATACTGCAGTAGCGCCAGCCCTGCCTGATGCAGCAGCTTGGGGCCAGGGACGTGCATTTAACTCCTTGCCAGCCAAGAGGACTCTGACTGTTGCTCTCAAGATAGAAAACCAACACACAAATCTTATAATTAACATCAGCTATGCCCATGCTTTATAGAGCCTTGTAACAGGTTTGGTTCAAAGGTGGGTTTTTTCACAGCAGAGTTTACAGAGGCTGCACCTTTATTTATCCCAGGACACCCTTATAAATGTTTGAGTGCAAGGCTCAGTTACTGCAATTCCCTCCTAGCAGGAGTTTGCCATAACTCAGCTGGTTCACGAGGCTTGCTCACAGATCTGACAGCTTGAGTGATATTGCTCCCACCTTGCTTTCCCTGATTTTTGCCAGCATTTGTATCACATTCCCCTTTCTGTTTACCCTCTCCCTGCTGACTTAGTATGATACAAACAGTCGTCTTGAAAGAAGCACACGGTGTTGCAGAAGCGCTTTAGGAAAATACCCTTTGCAAAACTTCGAACAGATAAAGTAATCTGCAAGTCCCAAGGCCTCTTCAAGGTTTTCTATATTTTGAGGGGGGTGGAGGGATTGTGGAGCTCAGGGTTTTGGTTTTGCTTCACAAATGGGGTAAGAGCGCACTGGGTCTAGGCAACATGTGGTATTAGATCAAGAGCACTGAACAGTTCTTTCATTCTCGTACTACAGCCAAATGAGATGACTTGTAAAGATTCACTTCCCAGAATGAGTGATGTCCTTCTAGGATGTACCCTCCACTTACCAAAAAGGAACAGAAGGCATAGTATGTACATATTTGTGGGTAACATTACTGAGGAAGGAACAACTAGTCTTCGTCTTCATGGGAGGCTTATCTGAATTCAGTACACCAGTTCTGAGTCTGCGATGTTTGCAGTTCAGTCACAAATTTTTCTCTACATTTTCCACCTCACTTGAGTGTTCCAAAGCTTAATATGAGAGCAAGCGGTGTGCTTTTTCTGGTCTGCAGAAACCAGTATGCCCTACTTTTCACTTTCCTTAGAAATTTTTTTCTTCAGAGAATGTTCTGTAGCAATGCAACTAATCCTCCAGCCTGCTATTTTATAGAATGCTGTACTCCCAAGGTCAATTGATTAATATTCTATAATAATAATCATTAAAATTCTGATTAACTCTTGCCATTCCAGAAACATCTATAGAACTTCCACAGAATAGTGTCTGTACTGATATTTGTTGCTGTCTTCATTCTTCATGTTCTATGGACTGTATAGGAGTGAGCCTGACACCACTAGAATCTAGATAACAAAATTAAGAGATTTTTTTAAGATATTTTTGAGGGTAATTTAAGAGGACTGCAATGGCATCTAGGCACTGATACAGAAACAACAGCTCTTCTGTGTCGTGCAGAAATTAAACCTCCTGCCTAAGAACTTATTGCTTCTAGGACTCCCAGACTAGTCCTTATAAATAGCAAACTTGTAAATAGTTTGACAGCCTTCAGGGACTGCTGACCTTGAATTCCCTTTCTATGAGTACATCCAAGATCGTACAAGCAATCCGTGTTAAGCAACACCTATATTTATAAAACTTATAGAAATGAATAATGTAGCAGACCTGGCTTGGAAGCAGCTACTGTTTTGACTGTTTTACTGTTCCATGGTTGTACTACAGGGACGAAGGAAAATCCAGCCTTTAGTTCATCCTTGCCCTTAAGGAGCATCACTCCTATGATTAGCTTAATGCTTTTTGTTTGTAATCCATTCAACCCCCCCAGGCCTCCTAATCCAGTTCTCACTCCCATGCTACATGTAAAAATAGGCTGAATAGCCCATAGTGAAGCGATTTTTCAGTATTATGCCCAGCCCCAGCTTTTGGATCTATTTGTTCCAGATCCTTGGAGCTGTTTGTCTACCCTAAATGTCAAAGAAGCAGACTCCCAGGAACACTCCTGTCTTTGGGGATTCCCAGCTGCCGCTCAGACATCTGCAGGCGAGGAGGGAGGAATGATTCGGAGAAAGGCTTGCAACTGAGGTGTGTTTTCTCGATTTAAAGAGAACATAACAAAAAGCAACTCCCTGTTTTTGGGGTTTTTTTTTGACATGTGTCAGGAACTGGATCAGAGACCAGAAAAGCTGGGTTTCAGAGCTCATGCTGACATCTGTGCCTCTTTCCACACTCACATTGAGTATTTCTGTTACTGACTTGAAAAAAACCCCACAAGTAAATACAACCCCACATTTCCACCCCACCTGTTAATTCTGATTGTTGACACACTTTATGTATTTCTCTTTACCTTAAATATTATTATCAAGGTACTGGTGTCAACTGGGACATTTCCATTCAATAAAACTGTTGATTCATAGTGGCAAGGAATTTAGTAATTTCTTTTATGGATGCTGTTAAATGGGAAGTACTACATTTGTCTGTTGTGTCAACTGAGCACTGAATTGCTCTGGTGAGATACTTAATACTATTTCTTCAGGCTAACTTTGCAACTGTAGCTTAATAGGAAAATGTATAACATTATTATTAATTTAAAATAGAAATTATATATGTTCTACTTGGACTTGCATTTAAATTTTGTTTAATATTCTCTATATATAATTTAAGGCCTATGTTTATAGTTGATTAATAGAATAATATCAGGGAGGTCATTTAAAGTAGTAGAGTTGAAATATACTTGTTTGTAAAATTGAAAGAAGTGCACTGATTAGGTGGAAAATTGAAATTTGCAGTGTGTCTTGAGCCCTTTTGGTTTCAAAAACCCTGATTACACAGCAATAATGCCTCCAGCTTAAACTCAATGTTGAAATTGATGCATACAGGAATAGGGCTATATAGATTTGCAGTGCATTGCTTGGGCCTATTGAGTTCAGGCCACTTTGGGGGGTTTACAATAGAGAAATAGATTTGGGGTGGAAGGCATCATGTCACAATGGCACTCTGATTGCCATGCAGGGCTCCCATCCCCCAGATGCTTAGATTCAGTGGTACAGCAGCTCCCGTGCAGCCCAAGCAACTGGATTTCCTTTTCATGGAAACCAGGGAGTGAGTTTCCAGACCTAAGCTGAACAGGCAACTGGATACACTGGGAATTGCTGACAGGCTCCTCAGTTCAGTTGTCAACCATTCAGGACTCTACTACAAATCACTGTGATTATGTTACAACAGCAGAACACAAAATGGGAAGAGTAACTTCTTACCAAAATAGCTTCTCCGAGGACTGAACACTACTGAATACCAAAGAATATAAGGCTCCAGCTTACAGCTGAAAACTAGTTTGCCCAGTCATAGAACTGCAGTCCTGTAGGGCCAAAGGCAAATATGGGGAAAACAGCACTTTAAAAAGCTGTGTAAATACAGCAGTACTTCACTGAGTAAGTCTGTAAAGTCATAATTTATTTTGCACCTATATTTCAGAAACAGAGCCTTCAGTGGCACTTTGCTTCAGAGGTGAAAACAATATAGGGAAGAACAGAATTTACCAGCCTAGGTGCAGCCTAAAACATTAAAAAATTTTCTGAAACCTTAAAAATGCAAGAAGAAATTCTTTAATTGCCCTGAATTGAATTTATTTGGTTTAACAGAACTTCCCATCAAGGTCCTCCATCACTCAAGGATGTTTCATGGAGATACTGAATAAGGGCAGTTGATTCATCAACAACTTTGTTTTATTTCACCAAGTGATGCAGAACAGATTGGGACTCTCAGTCCACATCAGAACAGGGATGGCTGAAGAGGTTATCACTGCCAGTTGCTCGCCCTGTCCCTGTCCCAGAGGCCACTGCCACCGTCACTAGACAGCACAGGAGAACAGGCATCCTGTCTGTACCTCTGCCACCAGAATTCATAACCCACCATATTAACTTAAATTACCACTTATGTCATCTTAGTCTGCCAGACTTCAATTTGCACAGCAGGAGCTGTGGTGTGCCCAGCCCAGCCCACGGTCTCAGCTGGGAGAAGGGGGCACACAGCTAAGACCCTGACAAAATCCAGCATAGATTCCAACTCAGTCTTATCTCTCTGATTTTTCAGGGACACTTATGTTATGCTGCACCATTACACCACCATTTTTGGGACTCTCTCTGAATGCACCTGCAAAGGTTTGTTGCCAACCTTGACTTTTAATTAGAGCTGGTATGGAATTTCTATCTGAAAATGCTTTTCACTGGTAACTACTGATGCCCCAAATTTTGAGATTCCTCAAAAAAATAGAACTATAAACAGGAAAGGGTTAATTAGCCTTCTGAAGACTAAATGTATTTTGAGGTGGAGAGGCCTGGAGGAGAGGAAGGAGATGTGAATTTGTCAAATGGGGTGGATTGGATGCTCACATTTTTAATTGTTATGATTCAGAAGGGAGGTGATGTTTTATACCATGAAGAGTCTTGCAGCAGAGGAGAGCTGCTCCTAGCCCAAATTCAACATTAACAAAGAGCAGAGGGAGGCACACAAATAACTGTCTCCTGCAGTGCTTCCCTTTTGATCAGGCTGAACCTCACGGGGTGCAGCGCATTTTGTGATGACATTTCTGCTCCACATCTTCCACCTGCAAGAACGCTCAGCAGCACCCAGAGCCTCCTCACCCCCTCTGCTGATGCACCCGCCGGCCTCCCAGGCTCCCTGTGTCTCACCACAGGAGCCTTCATTCCTCCGGCATCGGCAGGCACGCTTTGCCATCCCGTCAGCAGCACTGCAGACGTTTCAATAATGCATGAGCAAGGCTTATGCCCTCATTTTTTTGTGATTCTTAATCAGATAAAAATTAGATGTTTCTTAGGTACTGCTGTGCATGGGGCTGCCACAACAGTTTGGTCTGTGGTGAGCTTTGCACATAGAAATCTCACTGCGCATTTGGGAGTAGGTGCCGTGACTCTGGAGAGCAGCCTCCCAATTAGGCACAACGAAGCACGTCATTTCCATTCTGAGACTACAGGTAAATCCTTTAATTAAAGAAGTCTTACGTACTTCAGTGGTTCCTTCTGGAACCACGGGATCCTCCTGAGGACACAGATGTCCTGCTCCACTTCTCCTACCCAGTCCTATTCCTGGACCTCCTCCTTTTCATTAACGTGAGCATGACAGGGTAGCTCTTGGCTCATTCGCATTCAAGGTCTGACCTGACAATTGGGGGTCACTCAAGGACACAGCTGCAGCAACTTCTCTGTGCTCTCCCTGATTCTCTGTGCTCTCCCTGGTGACTCCACGGTGGCCAGTATGCAAAAGCTGCACAGACGAAGCAGAGCTCCTGCCCCTCAGGGCTCGTCATGCCTCCTGTGATTTGCCTCACAGCAGATAATTTCCACACACCTCTCCCCCCTGTTCCCTGCTTTTTCTGCACCCAAAGGCAGGGGTAACACAGCAGACAGGCCCCACGGAGCCCACTTTGTGTGCACCAGGTACGTCCACTTTCACGTGCGGCCAAGCCAAACGTGCAAACAGGGTTTTTCATGAGATCCTGGTCAGAGCTTATGTAGTGGATGTTTGCACAGCTGGTCCTTCATGCGTGGTCCTGAGGGGATGCTGAAGCCCCCACTGGCTGCTCAAGGGAGGGGACGTGCCCCCACCATGCTGCCTGGGAAGCCCAACACTTACCAAGCTACTTCCTGCAGGCTTTGCAGGGCAAGCTGAAGTCATCATGGGCAATAACTCAAAATTACCCTGTAATTTTAACTCAAAACTCAACCCTGTAGATACCAAGCTCTCTAGCATACCTATTCAAGAAAAAAGACAGCAAAGTTTGTGCATTCAGAAAGGAGACTGATTTTTTAATTTATTTTTTTCCCCCACAAATTGCATTTACCACCCTGGTTTTAGAATACTAGCAACCAACATTTATTTTCAAACAACAGCATAAATGAGTCTGTGAAGGTATTTTAGCTACTATTAAATAATTACATTTTTGTACCACGTGAGCTTACACTTGCTTTTCTTTTTCCTTCTTTCTCTTTAACACAATTTAGCAATTCTGCTGCTCTGCAGATGGCTATAAAATTATTCAGGAAAAAAACATTTGAGGACTTCTTAACCTTTAAAAAACATTCCTGAACATTCTTTTGTAAAACTTTTCACATGTTTAAATGTATTGGCAGGCCCTGTTAATACTCAAAATCCTACATAAAACAGTAAAAATATTTTGACATATTTCTGGGAGTAGTCAACCCTGTTAGCTTCCACTTAAAGTGCAATTATTCAGGAATATTATAGATCATTATGTGGCTTTGGGGAAAAATCAGTACGACTCAAGTGCCCATTAGTGAAAGTGAAATGGTAGTAGGACACCTAGAAAAGCACATGTGGTGTTCCCATGAATATCAAATTAATTCATTATGATAGCACTGGTAAAGTGTTAAACTACTCCCTGTTTCATGACACAAGATTTATTTTCCAAGGCTGGAATATAAACACTGCCTGGCAAAGTCATAAGAAAGGGTTTGCTATGGAGAGGTTTATGTAAGAGGTGACCATGGGTGTGGTGTCTATACAGTGGTCCTGGTGGTTTCTCATTCATTCTGTCTCCTTTTCCCAGTTAGAAAAGCTCCCCTGTGGTGTTTGGATAACAACTTGTGTGACAAACAGCTTTTCCCTTCCAAAATTTTGCCTGGATGCAAGGAATAGCAGCTCTCTGTTTGAAGTAAGATGACTCCTGTTTGGAGATCAGTGAGAGCACAGCACTGCAATACATAAAGATATATTCCCCAACAGGAGTCAGAGAAGCATCTCACACATTGCAAAGCACACCTAACAGTCTGCCTCTTCCATTCCTGGCCAGGTCAGTGCCCTGAGGACATAACAAGGAGCAGTGTTCCCCCTTGCCCATTCCAGAGCAGCCATTGCAGCCACCCCAAGTTATCTGCACACCAGCCATGGGAACAGATGATCTACCTCACCCTGGCCTTTAAATAGGACACACACAGCTGCCTCCAGCCTCCTGTGAGCCAGGGGCATTTGATTCATTCCCATGGCACATCACCACAGCACCTTTATTGCTTCAGGTCCTCATGTGCCAGGGGCTGTTCTTCAAATATTTGGAGTTTCTGACCAGACCTATTCATATGCCTGACAGTCGGGGAGTGGGCAGAGGTTATGGCACAGTGGAATGACCAGAAAGGTGATGTTCTGTGGCATCTCCCTGTATTGTGATATACCTATCCATTACGGGCAAACAAACAAAATGTTTTCTCATCAGTTTCCCTCTCATTACTCTTTTGGTTCAGCATCCAGCATGGCAATAGGACAAATCCACATCTCAGGCCAGTGTGGACTATGTATACACCCAAGGGCCACAGCATGGGAAAGAAATAAAGAAGTCTGGATACTGACAGGCTACTCTGAGGTGTCACAAGTAGGAGAGAACTGGAAAAGAAAGGGTAAGGACTTCCTGCCTTGCCACACATCTCAGGCTTTATGTTCTGCAATGCCTCCTGCTTCCTGAGAGATGGGAAATACAGTGTGCACCTCCTCTCCTCAGAAGGTACCCTTGTAACCTTCTGAAGTTTCCTTTGAAGGCTTCAGGCATATGACAATTAAAACATACTTCCAGTCCCACATCACACAGGCAGGACATGCAGTGATGATTGTCTCAAAGGATGATGGTTTTCTAGACCTAAGACAGGCACTGTGACCATGACCATTACATGAAGGGAGGGGAGTGATTCTACAAAATACTTTGACCTCAGAGTGTTATTTGCACATGATGTTCAAAGTTGACCCAATTGCTACTTTTCTGTACTGTTTTAATGAATGCTTTTTAACAACAGATCAACTTTTTGCATTTTTCCTCAAGTTCCCCAATTCTTATTACCCAACTTGTGGTTCTGTTCAGTAAAATAAGAAAAAAATAAAAAGAAAAAAAAAAGAGCAAACCAATCCACAATCTTTGGATGTATAGTAAGATTTGAAAACATATTTCCAAAAAGGTTGCAAATAACAAAATCTTTACTATGAAAGAGATGGGGATGGCTTCCTTAAACTTTTTTTTTTTTTGCAGATCATTTACTAAGAGATCTCCACAGCCTCCAGTTAAAAGAAAACAAGTTATACAGGAAGTTTATTCAGGAAGTGAGTGTCATTCTTCAAAGCAGCAGTGATGTAGTTGTCATGGTTCATCTCATTCTAAGGAAAATATCTGCTGACCATCCCTTGCCCTGTTTCCCCTTCAGTCAGTCACTCATTTAGCTGTTCATCTGCTCCTTTGGGTATTGTCTCCCAACTGCCAGGGAATTTCACACCTATTACCTGTTGTCACCTCATCTGACATAGATTTCGTCACCCAAAAAGTTCCCCAGGCAATTGACACCCAGCTGATTCACCTCTATGTTGCAATTAAGTCTGCCAACCTTGAAGGGGGTTGGAACTGTTTTTTGTTTATGATTTGGGTGCAGTTTCTCCTGCAGGTGCCCAGAGACTTTCCTATGACAGTGGTCTGCAAGCCTAATGTCCTTCTGGGGCAAGTGTTCCACAAAATTATCATATGCTTGGGGCAGGGGGTTATGATTTTTTTTCTTCATGGAAGTGTAGGAATCAACATGCAATGGAATTAAACCTGGAGGATGCTTAAGAAAATTCAGTTACAATCACACCAAACCCACCTTGTCCCAGACCAATAAAACAGAAGAATTCAGAAATGGAGGAGAAAACAGCTACAGCCTAAACCAACAGGGTACACATTTTCTCTTTGCACACCAAGCTCTCACAGGGATCTTCTGGCCAGAACAGCTCTGCAGAGACTGAGCCATTACCTTAAAAACACATATAGTTCTGAAAAAACCCACATGCTGAAGAAAAATCAAGCACAGGGAGCCACCCATCATTTGAGATTCCTTAAAAATAAATCTTATGAGTTTGCTGATGTTACTGAAGAAATAGATGCATTACTCTTTCCTCAAAAACTTGCAAGGGGGTTTTATAAGGTAGTAGATGGGCATAAGTGTAAAAATATACATATATTTAAGAGAGAATACGATAGAATTAATGTATCTAGATTTTAACAATGAATTCCACATATTGCCACTGAAGAAGTTAAGATGAATAAAGCCCCTGTTAGTTGGTGCACTGTAGATACGGTTAAGGATCTTACTAAAGGATGTCCAAATGGAAAGTATGAGGATGCAGGAGAATGGTGCAAGGAAAGGTCTCAAAATCTACCAATCATTCTCTAAGGATCTTGGCAAACAGATAGGAAGGCACAAATGAAATTTGCTGATCACAACGTTAATGTTGAGGTACTGTTAATACAGAGGACTATTAGGATATCACATGGAAAGAAATAAATGACAAATGGAGCAATATAAATTGGACTAAATTCAATTATACCAACTGCAAGGTGACATGCTCAGGGACAAGTAGCAGAAATCTCTTATAAATTGGGAACTTTCAAGTGGAAACCATCTGAGTACCCTACAGACTTTGATACAGCTATTCTTTCTGCATAAATACAAAGACATTGTATAACACAATCATGAAAGACAGAAATGCACCCAATCCTAGATAGGACTGGGCAGCCACACTTGGAATTCTGAGCATCTGACTGTTCATGCTCAGGAAAGATTACCTCAGATGCAACAGATACGAACAATTATTGAGGAAAGAGAACAGTCGTGAGTAGATGGGAAATCAAAAGAAAATGTAGAGCAGAGAGTTTCCAGAAAAATTCAGCAAAAACTGTACCTACTATTAAACTGGTGATCAATCAGCTTATTAAAAAGATTGCACAATACAATTGTGGTGATAAAGGATTTGAGGATTGGATGCTCACGGGAAAATCCCTAAATTTAATCAGCTGAGCAAGAGAAAGAGGTTAAAGTGGAGGAAGAACTCTCAGAGGTTGCCAAGTAGTTTCTGTGTGGATCTTCACTCCGAGGAGAAAAGGAAAATACCTATCTTTGGTTTGTGAAGGTGAACTGCTGTCAGAGGAGCGTAAGAAAAAGTGCTGAAACAACTTGACAAATTAAATTGCAATAAATCACTGAGACTGGAGCCTATTCATCTCAAAGTTCTGAAGGAACCAAACAAAATAGCTGAGCTATTAAACATATGTAATTTATCATTAAAAACAGCTACTAGATCAAAGATTTGGAGGGGAGCCAGCACTATTCCAGATCTATAATTTAAATAGGTACCCTAGGCAAGCCTAAGAAACATTACTGTGGTCCTGACACGACTGGCTGGGGGGAGGAACCACGTCAGCAGCAACGACGGAGTTTCCAAAGGGCTGCAGCAGGAAGCCCCTCATGTGAACCACAGCACCCAGGAGGATAAAGTATTTATCTAGCTTAGTTTTGGGGCTGCGTTGTTTTGAAATACACTAAAGCAAAGCTACACAGGAAGAAATCTCCGTTGCAGAGATGACAAGCTCCTGGAGTCAGCCCATGGCCTCCTGTAGCTCCACGCTAGGCAAGGTGCTCTGTAGACACCAATGCATGTGTTTTCTTTGTATATGGACTTCAACGAGCCTCTCACCATTAAAGGATTGTCTTTTGGGTTTTTTTCTGGTGGTGGTGTTGTTTGCTTTACTGCAGTTCCTTTAATGGATCAGGATCCCATTATGCAAAATGTTGTATACACAGGAAGGACAAGTGAATACTATCCAATTATCTATCAGAGATGAGAAGCCTGGGCAGGTAGAGGGGTGACTACAAGAAAACAACAGCACAGATTAGGAGGATAAGCAGACAACCCTGTGTACACACAGTCAGCTTTTCCTGGAGATGCTAAAGGTGGGTTGGAGAAGAGCACTGCAGCTGCACCCTGGGGCATCACATGTGAGGGGCCCCAGGGTGCAAAGCTGTACCGCACTTATTTGGAAGTTGAGCATCCTGTAAATGAAGGGTGGTAGGACTGGCCAGCAGACAGCAATAATCTTGCTAAGATCAGTGTCCGTCACCTTATTTTTGGTTCAGCAATAGTACCGTTCTGAACTGCAGATTTTCCATCCTTTCTGGTTTTTGTTTTAAACATTTCCAGAGAGAGGAGCAAACAACATGCCTAATAACAAGAGGTTTGGTTTTCTAGTTCATTTTCACACACCATTTAAGAGCAGTTGATGGAGCACAAGGTAAAAACTACTGTTTTATGCACTCCTGCATGCTAAAGAATGGAATACAGCACCATGGAAAATAGTGCTATATTCTGATAATTTGTATATTATAAACATTTGAACATATGTAATTTATCATTAAATTACATAGTTTCATGGGCATACCTAGTTTCATGGGCAGGTTACAGCTCTTCTGCTTTTACTGGTGAACTCATAAAAATAGTCTTATCTTAGTCCAGTTTTTAGACATTTATTTCAGGAAAACACTTTTTTTGTTTGTTCGTTTGTTTTTTTTAAAGATATACACTGCCTCAGACAGATGTTATGCAAGACAGGTGCATTGAAGGAATGTCATAGAGGTATGTTAAGTGGCACATGCTTTACAGCACACTCAACCTTTAGAATTTGAATACAGGACTGGACTTTAAGTAGACTTATTCTGAAGTCTTATCCTGAATTCCTTCTGCAAGATTTGTATTGGACTGAATGCAAAGTAAGGACTGTTAACAAAAACCCTGACTCTATTTTTCAAATGTTGGTAATTCCAGAGCTCTTGCCCAAAAAGAAATGTTGAAGAAGTGGAGTTGATGAAAAGTTTAACTGATCTAAGTGTACCACTCTTGAGCATTCATGATGATGCTTAAATGCCTAGAAATCCAAACAGAGCATAATATATAAAATACTCTCATATGTTGCCATCCTGGACCAACAGTTGGGGAACTGGGCTGAAAGTCAGATATACATCCTTGTAGTTGCCAATGGTCCATTTTCTAAACTCCCAAGGAAATGCAGGCATTGGCTGCAAAACTCTGCCATGGCCCCATCAGCCAAGAGTGACAAGAAACCAGAAACTATTTGCCCGGCTTGGGTCACAGACCCCAGGGCACAGACATAGTGATGACAACAAAAGGCTGTATTGGTCCCTATCAGTAACATCACTCCGGCAGATGGGCCACCGAGGGAGGTGGTGTGGCTGTGCAACCAAGAGCTTTCCTTTCACCAGTATAGGATGCATCCCAATGGCAGGTGCTGCCAAGGTATCCCTCCCAGCAGCCCAGAAAGACACTCCCATCCCAGGCAGGCGTTCTGTTATTGCTGCACCTCTATGTTGCCACACCTCTCTACCACTCATGTGCCAAGTTGTCCCTTCCCTTCACTCCTTGATACAGGCTGTATTGACAGATACAGAATGTTAATCTCCCAGCTTGAGACTCTCCTGCTGGATGCTTCTGGCATCTTTGGGGGCTTCCAGAAAGTGCCTTAGCAGACATAGCCTCTAGAAGACCTAAAAGCAAGGGAAAAGCTTTCCATTTGATTAGCTTTGTAATGCAACATTTCACTGTATTGCCATCACCAAAAAAGGCACAAGGCAAAAATAAAGATTAAGAATTACAACTGCATTTTGGGAGATGGGAGATTACATAAGCATGTTTTCTAGCTCTAACAGGATCATAGAGTTAATTTGAAATACATTATTTTTTCATATTAAGGAAAAAAGTAAAAAATAAAGAATCTCTTATTACAGTTATTACAGACCCCCAACAACCCATGAAGCTAAACCATCATTTTAAATGTAAATGTAAATGAAATGTTTGCTGCTCTAGTGCATCGATGAACTTTTGCTTGAAAGAGAATTCCTTCCCTGACTGCAAGGTCTGTGGTGCTGATAATTCCTCATGCACAGGCATGTAAGATTCATTGACCTATTTAAATGCATTTCCCTGTTAAGAGGCCTGATTACCAAGGACTGGCCAAACTAGTCCCACGCTGTATCTCAATTCGACATCTTCGCTCCAGTGTGATTCATTACTATATGATAAGGATGCCAGGAAGTAGCAAACACACAAAGTGGGGAGGGAATGCAAGCGGGAAATATCTGACATTCAGAGAGGGTGCTTGAAGCTGACAGTGAATGCAAATGAACAGCCAGTTTGGACCATTTCCTGCTTATGCTAAAAAAAGGGTTGCTTTATCAGAAATGGACCAGGTTTAAATCCAAGACTAGAGTAGTGCGTTAGCATGGTTAGAGAATACACCTAAAATTCCATTTGCTTTAAAAAATATAGGGCTATTTTGGAAGCAGGTCAGGAGACAAGCCTGTTGTAACTGACTCAGTTATAATTATAGCACAGATCAGGCCCTGACTCCACTGTAATTGTATAGCATGACAGGCTCATGCATGAACGAAGAGTAGGAGTCTTGGCTAGAGCAAGGAAAATACTAATATCACGAACATAACAGTGAAAATCATAATTACAGATACGCCCCTGCAAATCGGGGATGCAGCAGGCATGGACTGATTCTTGGTGACCTGGGAAAGACTGACTCAGCTCTGCGCTGCTGCACAGGGAAGCAGCCGGGCTATGACCGCTGTGTTTTGCCAAGAGGGAAACCGATTGGTGGGGTGGGTATTCCTAGTGGGTCGTTGCCAGCAGATGGTGACACCGGGGTACATCTCTTACTTTACCATGATGTAATGACCCCTGAAGGTGTGCAAGTGCCTGACTACTAGTGAAAATCCCAGGCACCAGCAACAAGGTACCTTCCTTGCTCCTGCAATGTGTGGCAGAGGCAAGTGGTTCCAGTGGATCGTGCTCAGGTTATGCTATACATCACCATACTCTGCACACTCTGCTCCCCTACCTGTCTCTTTGGCAGCACAAAAAGGTGTACCTTTTCCTCAACTAGCCAGCACACACATTCATCAGCCACCTCTGCAATGCAAAAGGTTGAACTACAGCCAGGACATGAGATAAACAGCCAGTGGTGACACTGTTTTCCCCATTTGGTTCATAAGCCGCTGTCTACGAGAGCACTTTGATGCTTCAGGGTTTGGTTAAAAGCAATCAGAGCACCAAGAAGAGAGCAGATTCAGAGAGACACCAAGAACAGGTATCTCCAACACCTCACCTCCTGGATGTCCTTGGCACCAAGGACCAGGCAACAGGGAGGTAGAGAATATCTTCCCCTGTGCACATTCTCCTGTTACACCTTTCCTTTAGGATTTGGTGATGATATCAAGTGCCTTTTATAGAACGGGGCAGTAGTTAAGCCCTTCATCAGGGTTCCCCCTTCACAAGTTCAGGGGCCTTCTCAAGTTTATGGATTCACATCTGACCTTTTCTGCTTCCCAGAACAGCATCCTCTAATCACTAAGCTCTAGGCTGCAGAGATAAAGTGGGTCCTCCCCACCCTTCCAATGCTGTGTGAAAGATATGGTCTATATCCTTCCAAAAATCAGTGAGAAAGAGAGACAGACATGATTACCCATTTTACATTAAACAGTTACTGGAGTTGACATTTGAGCATACAACAAAAAACCAACAGATGGATATTGGCAGATGGAGGAGCATGAAGAAACAATGAGACATCTTCAACCACTCTTCTTTGCTTCTGAAACATGTTATTGTTTCCCCTACCATCTCCCTTGACCCCAGCCATTTTCAAGAGTCACTCCATATGCTTCCTTTCTTTGTCTCCATATGTCTTAAACATTAAGAAAAATAATTTAAAAAATATTAAAGAAAACCACAATTCCACTTCTTCTGGCCCTACTAATTCTCTTTCACACTGTAAATTCTGTTTTCCCTCTTGTCCACAGAAATGGCTTTACAGAATTACCAGGAAAGTCACCAGCAAGCTCATCCTCCCTTCCGTTTTAGGGTGACTGCACACCCTCCCTTCCTGAAAGCCACCTGTTCTCCAGCTTTCAGAAACACCATATGCTTCTTGTTTTCCTCCATTCCCATGTCATGACACACTTCCACATCTTCAACCACCCTTTACAAACTCAGCAATTTAACTTCTTCATTTCCGCTTTGCTTTGCTCACAGCTTGCCTTTACCTCGCCAGCTGAACTTCCTCAATATCCCTCTGCAGAAGGAAAACCACATGCCAACAAACTGTAAAACTCAAGCACTTTAATTAAAGTTCCTTCTCTTCCTTGTTGCTTGTTAAGTCTGTAACTGTATCCTCTTTTTTTCACTTACTGTTTCCAGTAAGTACATCCAACTTTTCCCACTGTCATTCAGTTTTAAAATTCACACAATGGTATTTTCTCCACTATCTCCAATAAACAAATACGCCAGCACTTCTGAAGTTATAGATAAGCGATACATTTTCTTTTGGCTCCTGATATTTTACCTAAGCTGATTTCTATCTTACTTTTCACTTGGATCAAATCCCATTCTTCTTCAAGTTCTTTTGCTGACCTTCCTATTAAATTTAAGGTTTTTTCCCCTTGCTTTTATGGACATGCACATCTCCATGGTTTTCCATGTCTCCTTCTAGTACACTTCATCTACAAAAACACTTCATTTGCCATTTTCAAAGATCCTGTCCTTTCTTTCCCTATTCTTGGTACTAATCCACTGGCCCAATCTAACTAATTTTTGTTGGCTCTTCTTTAGAAAGAGCTATAAATCCTACCTTCCCTGCTCTCAGTATTAGAAATTACTAATAAAGATTAATGGAGGCATTAGCCAGATGCAAGCACACCTCTCTGCCTTTTAACTTATATTTCATTGTTTATTTGAAAATTTCATTTATGATTATAAGCTGTGATAAGACCTTTGCCTCTTCTGATCTACCTCTAAGTATCTGGCATGTTTTGAGGTGTGTATAAATTACACTCAAAAATGTCACAAAATTGAACTAATGTTTAAAGCTTTGCAAAATTCATCTCCACTGAATTCTGGTGTCTGAATTCAATGCTTCATTTGGAGCCTGGCATGCAATATAATTACAGTGGAAGGTGAAATAAAGAAGAGTAGTATGAACATTTTGCGTACCTGCTATTCGCCATCTGTTCTTCTCTGTGATAGAGTGATACAGTTCTCTTTACAGAGGAGTGTTTGACTTTATGGAAAAGGGAGAAATGCACTATTTATTATACTGCAGAAATATTTTTAGTTTATTTTTAAGTACCAAATAAAACAAACTTAGTATCTCTCAGTAGACTGTGATGATATACTAGATGACTTCTAACTTCAGAAGCCATAAATTAGTATGCCATTACCAGGAAATCATAGTACTGCCTAACAGGATCATGAGGCACCAACAATAATCTCCTCCCTCACTTTTTGGAGACTTTTTATACTTAATCTTGGTTATGGGCCCTAAACTGTGAAGCCACAAGCACTGGAAGTTATCCTAAAAATGTCCTAAGGTTCTCACATAGAATCACAGGGTGGTTTTGGGTTGGAAGGGCACCTTACAGATCATCTTGTTCTAACCCCTTTGCCATAGGCAGGGACACCTTTCACTAGCCCAGGTTGCGCAGGGCCCCATCCAGCCTGGCCTTGAACACACTCAGGGATGGGACACCCACAGCTCCTCTGCACAACCTGTTCCAGTCCTTCACCACCCTCACAGGAAAGAATTTCTTCCTAATACCAAATCTAAGCCTGCCCTCTTTCAGTTTAAAGTTATTAACCCTTGTCACTACATGCCCTTGTAAAAAGTCCCTCTCCAGCTCTCTTGTATCCCCCTTTAGGTACTGGAAGGGGCTCTAAGGTCTCCCCAATGCCTTTTCTTCTCCATACCGAACAAGCCCAACTTTTCTCAACCTGTCTTTATTGGAGAGGTGCTTCAGCTCTCCTATCAACTTTTGGGCTCCTGAGAACTTGCTCACTCCAGTCTGTATCCTGCTTATGTTGGGGGGCCAGAGTGGAACACAATACTCCAGGTGGGGTCTGAACAATGAAGGTATGAATCATAAAGAAAAAAGTGCCATTACAAGATCTGCAATCATTTCATGAACATTTGTAAAACTGAGAGAGAAAGCATGGGCATCTTAATGGAGTGGCACCTGGGTTGGGTCACGGTGAGGAATGTGCTTTACCTCACAATGTGCATCCCATATCCCTGCTTGCCTTAACACAGGAGGCTGTGAATAATCGGTAGTGCGAAAACGGGATGCAGATGTCATTTCTCCTGCCTTTTTAGAGTGAATTCCCACCTGGGGGTACAGCCCCTCCTACCTCCTCCACCCCGTTTCTGGGGAGGGAGGCTGTCTCAGCAGTGGTCCTACCCCAGGGCGCCCCGCCAGCCTGGGCTTTCTAGTCCTTTTTTAAGGACTTTTTAATGCCGCCCGTGATACCCTGGGCAGGGGAAGGGTTAACTTTTCCGCCCCAGACAGTCCCCTGCTGATCCGGTAATGAGTAAGCACCGCAGCTGAATGTCAATAGCTCGGTGTGAACTCGGGTAACCCAGCTGAGCCCTGCGCTGGGGGGGCTGGCCGAGGTAATCAGCTTGACCCCCCCGACCTTCCCATCCTCATCCCCATCCTCATCCCGGCCGGGGTCCCGGGCCCCGCGCTTCTTGGCGTGTGACTGCTACGTGCTGCTCGCCCGAGTGCGAAAGCCTTTTATAACAACTGGGTCTGAGTCAGCTGCTGGAGGTAATATAATATACCTTAGTCAATAGCTCGGTGTTGCACAACATACGATGTGGCAGTTCCTTTCTAACTTGGGGAGCCACCCAGTCTTTTTAGGATTTCCAGGAAGAGCTGCGGCATCTGACCTTCAACTGTTATTAAAAGAAATCAAAGATTGTATAACAGTCTGTCAGAGCTTTGCATTTCTTAGCGGAGTTATGTTTCGGCAAATGCCTCCACATTTCTGAGCTTCACAGGTTCTTTATTCCTTTACTTGTTTATCCTCTGGTAAGCATTTATTAATAGAGAGACTTATTCCTTTACTGTACTTGTTTATCTTTCAGGGGTTTTGTTTTGTTTTTCAATTTAGAAGCAGAAGGGTCTCCCACGCATTTCACATTTCTATCTGCGGGTGAAGTCACTGCATGGCTTTGATAGCAATCTTCCAGCTGTCCATTTTTGCCCTGGAATCCCTCTCTTTGGCTGATTTTCTGCATTATCACCATAGTTTTTGACTAAGACTATTAATCCACCTGTCCCTCTGTGAAAGCAGCTAGATTGGTTTGTGTAAAAGGGGAGTAAGATGGTATGAACTGTAAGTCTGCTATTAATCCTGTTAATAAGGGATTAAAGCAAAGCCTTGTGAGTAGGAAAGGCTGATTTGATTGTTTGGAACTATAACTTAGCTCTCCCTTATGAAAGCAGTGTTTGCCGTGCATCACATTTTGTCATTTGCATATTTGGTCTCTGAGGAAATCAAGGTTAAATATAGCAAGGAGATTCTGCTGGCTCAAACTGGTAGCACAACTGTGCTCCTTCAGCCTAACAGTGCCTCAGATACCAGCAAAAGAAGGAACCCTGCCTGCTCTTGCCTGGCAGTAGCTGCATCCTATAATACGACTTATATTGTCAGCTTATGCTTTGCCTCTGACCTTTACGTGCACTTTGCTTATGTACCAGATAGGCTGCATGCCTTATTTTAGAAAGAAAGAAGCAACAGAGGAACTGGACTAAAATAAATATCTTGCCACTGCTATTTTCAGTAAAAGGCTTACAAAAGCAACAGCAGCAGAAAGCTGAACAGCACCATATATTCCCTGGGCGAAGCTGTACTATAGAGCAACATCAATCCCATTTAAAAAAAAAAAAAGGTTGATACTGTCTCTGTCTTAGAGCTTAGCATTCTGCTTCGTCCTCAGCCTTAGGAGAAGGCCTATAAATTATTAATACTAACATCAGTGTGAGACAACAGATGGTAAAGATTACTTGGAAAAAGTCTTCACATTAACATATTACGGCCCTAGTTTCACAGCACGTTGGGACTGTTTCCTGCTGCTGCCAGCCAACCTGGCCCTGGGAGAAACCTCCCAGCAGAGGGGAATCCTTGGGCAGCAGCAGAAAGGTCCTGCCCTGGTTCAGCTGCACAGATATGGCCACCCGGCTGCCACCGCAGAGAGGGGCGGCTGTGTGTCACGGCCCCCCTCTGACACCACACCACCCCGTGGGGCTCCTGGCATCTGCTGCGCCAGGGATGAGGACAAGAAAGAATGAACTCAGGGGTAGGAAAACCTTCAGGTAGCTGAAAAATGTATTCACTGCTGAGTTGCTTTCAGGTGGGATCAGATGCATTGTGTACTCTGAAAAATAAGAAATATCCATCTATCAGTTTTGAACTGTTCTTGTGCTGGGAGTGATATTGGATCCAAAGTAATCACTGATATATATGTGCATTATCTAAATGTTAAAGTATTTTAATGTTCCATAGAACGGGTTACTTCAGCTACTTCAGGTTTACAAACCTAAACTGGTATCAAGCAAATGAGAAATTTCTTATGAGGGTGTGTTGCATTGTCTTGCTAGCTAGCAGTTGTTGCATGAGAAATGTATTTTCTCTTGTTTTCGAGTTGCCTCCTGTGACCCTCCATTCTGCTCACACCATTTTTGAAGATAATTCAGAATCCGAATCTCTGACACTGAAGGAATTTATCCAGCCTTTTAAGGGACTTACACAAGAGACATTTACTCATGGCCCGTTACTTCTGCAAGTTCATATGCCACGTGAGTGTTTCACTCTGACTAAATCATGGCTTAAAAACATAGTTCTCATGTTCCTACATCGTCTAGGTGCTGTGGAAAATTTTCCACAAAGCCTAAATAATGAAAACTTAAGAAAGCTCTACCATTCTCAGACTTGGAGCAGTGGGCCCAAGTGTGGTTCTGTGAAATGAGCAGGAACCAGCTCTTCATTTATGAGCTTGTTGGAATTTTCTGTTCTCAAGAGATGGGCAGTATGTGGGCGAGAGCATGGAGTGATTGCCAGAAAATACCTTCAATGGTGTTGCTTCTTTGCTATTTTCATAATAAGCACCAAAGCCTTGGCTAAGCAGCCTGTGATTCCTACCTCATAATTTTCATAAACTAGTAATATCTGTTTTACTGAACAAATATGATTATCCCCTTCATGTTTGTGTTGTGTTGCCCTGCAGAATCTCTTGTTGCCCTGGCTCTTGCTAGTCATTTTTAAGGGAAAATGTCTATGTTTGCACAGCTGCCAATCCAACACCCTCACGCTGAAACTGGTGCTTAGATCCTGGTAGCATGGTGTGGCATCCAAACTTCCCCTGCAGGGACTTCTGCCTTCGTGTTCAACTTTACATGAAGACTTGGAAAGTTGAGTGCTCTGCAGAGACTTGCTCTTGATGTGCAATTTTGCAATTTATCACAATCCTGAGATGCAACTCTGGAATCACAGAACATTCTAAATTGGAAGGGATGCACAAGGACCATCGAGTCCAACTCCTGACCCTGCACAGAACACCCTAACACTCCCACAATGTGCCTGAGAGCATTGCTCAAAGGCTTCTTGAACTCAGACAGGCTTGGTGCTGTGACCACTTCCCTGAGGAGCCTGTTCAGTGCTCAGCCACTCTGGGTGACAAACCTTTTCCTGATATCCAACATAGCTCCCACCACTTTCTTGCCTCCTGTCACTGATCAGTCAGCCCTTGAAATTTCCTGATTTGGGAATGAGGTGCTGGAGGACCTCTTTGAAGGTGCCTGATGTGCCAGAGTCATAAAATATTGATTTCTGATTTCCATTATTATTATTTTTTAATCATTTAACATATGGTCAACAAGTTCTTGGAACTAAGGCCAGGTTAATCAAGTATTGTACTTAATATTATTTTAGAATTTATTTTTCCCTCTAAAATTTTGACTTACTATTACACTGTGTGATTTTGGTTTATAAAAGAATTCCCCAAGGATGCAGTCCTAGGGCCATTGAAGGTTCAGGCAACATTTAGGTTAAGGTTAGCAGGGTAAGCATTTAGGGAACGGTATTAGTGGCACAGAAGAGGGTTCATATGTTAGCATCTGGTATTTCGTGATCACTTTTACCTAAAAACAGCTACACTGGCACAGATTTGCATTTGCCTGTGGACAACTAACAAGTGTTTACAGGCTCTGGATTACAATGGTCACAATCTGTTATGTCACAAATAATCTTGTTTCCAAGTGTGGAATGTGGGTAATTTGTAATCTGCTTTCTGTGAGCAAATATACCCCTAATAACTTCTTTTTGTTGGCTGATTTTACAGGGACTTGGGAGTCAAGGTCTCGTTTGTCAGCTGTAGTGTGGGACAACTGGGCAGAACCCAGGGGGAGGGCACACAGCTGTTCTAGAGCTGCCTCCACAGCCTTCATCAGTGGCCATTTGGGGTTCTGGGGGAGAGCTGTTGCTAAGATTTCAAGCAGAAGGTGTAGGTAAGAGGGGTTGCAGGTTAATATTTGTCTCCTGGATGAATTTCCAGGTTCTTCTCTCCGTTGCTGGTATCAGAGGGGATGATATTACAGGGCCCTGGAGGCAGAGGTGGCACTCTCTGCTTTCATCAGAGCCAGTCCCTGGGGAGGGTTGCTAAGGTTCCTGGAGGTCAAAGGAGAAAAGCAACAAGACATGCGCAAAAACCCCCAGTGATAAGATATGTGTGGAAGCAAGTTTACATGCAGGAGTACAGGCTGTCCTGCATTTGTTCCGCCTGTTTGCTGAGCAGGCAAGCTCAAATTCAGAGCCACGGAACATGCTTAGCCCATGTACATCCATCCATCCTCCCTCAGGTCCTATCTGGACCTCAAACAGCAAGAAGTCTTCACATCTTCAAATTGTGAGATGGAATCCTAGTGAAGTGATCTTTTGGACTGATGTGGATCAGTTGGCTTGAAGTAAATCAAACAATGTTGAAGAATCGGAGATGCCTTTTTGGCCCAGATGGTGAAGTATTAGGGCTGGAAGGATGATAGGGAGATTTGGCATCTTGCAAATACATATAGAGGAATGAAAGTCGTTTCCAGATTCAGTTCAAAAGTGCCAGTGCCATCTCTGTCCAAAATAGCACATCACACTACACAGACAATATGAACACTCAGGTTCTGATATGCACCACATTTTGTATGAAGGTCAGTTTGTGACCTGTGCAAAATAAAAATGCAATTAAAGAGAAGTTTGAAAGCATTGAAACAAACCTATGTGAAGGTGTTGGTATGTCAGAAGGAGTTTGTGGGGGGAAACAAACACACAGAAAAAAGTTAATTAAGATTCCTGGGAAGGGAGGGAAAGGGCTTGTTGCTCTGCAGAGGGACAAAATGCTGAAGGGAGGAGCAGACCTTATGAGGTAATGAGAGTGCTAAATGGCAAAGACTGGGCTGGGAGAGGGGTAGATCTTCAAAGAAGGAATGTGCACAACTAGGATCCTAAGATGCCTTTACATCTGTCCTTAGCAAACTCCAAGATGAAAGGATCTGCACTCAAAGGACCTGCTCTTCTGTTGTCTTTCACCTTCTGAGCTTATTTGTATCTGTGCAAAGGGTATGTAAATTGCCAGGTCTCCAGTTCAGTGGCTGTTGTTTGGCTATATAGGATGAACCAGCTTATATGCTGGGCTCTGAATACTTGTGGGCACTCATGTCCTGCCACGTGCTGCTGATGGTGCCCTCTGTGTGCTGTTCTGGTAAAGGGGGTGAATCTTCTTTAGCATTTTGGATGGAGTATCCATAACAGGGCAACTACAGTTGTAAATGAGATGAGAGACAGAAACACTGACAGATTTTTGGTTTGGTTTGTTGGTTCCTCTGCCAAGGTCCATGGTGCAGGGATGGTGGCCCTGTCCTTTTGCCTGCCACCTCCCCATCATGCTGCAATAGCAGGGGTGATGTCCATGGGGAGGGCAGCTCCCCACCCCAGGTGGGCAGCTGAGAAGAGAAGCTGCTGTGCTTGCGATCTCCATCGTTTTCCACAGTATCAGGCTTCCTGCCAGGGAAAGAGGCTGGGAGTGTGTGGGAATTGGGCAGGGAAGGGTGTGTTGTGGGATCCCAAACCCAAGGGCAAGGGAGGGAGAGGAAAAAGGTCTCTCCACACCAAGGATAGTGCCATCAGTCTAGTTACCAGGAGAGCACAGAAACTGTAGGGGAAAACACTGAAGAATCAGGAACTGACAGGACTCTACAGCAGAATGTGTATTTCACATTTTTTGTGTAATTTTTCTTGTGAGATTGTTAATTATGAGGCTGTAGAAATGCTTTGGAATGCCTTTATTTAGATAGTGTGCTTCAGGATTCACTGCAGTTAAGCCTCAATTACTCCAATGGTATTAAGGGGTCCTGTGTGGGTTTTGCAAAATTCATTTACATCTACTTTAAGGCCCCTTTGCACAGACTGAGCAAATGATAACAGAAACTAAGTGGGAAAAAAAATGGAAAGGAGGAAAGATTGATCTCAAAAAGAAATGAGCTTCACATTTGTGGTCCATTATAGCCAAAGGCACAATCACCTAATCTGCCTTCTAAGGTTAGCCCTAAATATCAGTGTAGGCAAGTCTCTGGACGGTTGCCAGTGTCTCAGGGCAGATAACATCAGCACAAGTCGAGAAGAGGTCTCCTGTCTAGCCTGCATTTTAATATACTATTAAAATAAAATGAGACAGCAATTAGTTTCTCTTCAGCTATTCCACAGCATAACTTCATCGGTCAATTAGTATGAATAAATAAATATAGGTCTTGAATTATTAAACTGCAAATACAAGAAGCATCTGCATTTAATATTTCACTGTTCCTTCTCCTTGCTCTTTTGCTTTGCTTGGAGTTTTGGCTCAGTTGGTAATACAGGAATGCTATTGTCTGTTCTTAACTCTTCCCAAACTTTTAATTCTCCCTTAGGATAATTTTCTTATTCCAGTAACACTTTTTATCTTGGCTCAAGACATAAAGCTTGGATTATCAGAGGATATACATTCAGAGAGCAATGGTCAAGCCTCTGGAAGCAACAGGGAGGTCAGTGGTTTAAAAAAAGAAAAAAGAAATCAGGACATTTAAGTGCTTCAGTATGGGTTTACTAACTTTAGGTTCTCACTAAAGCTCTCACAGAATCATAGAAAGCTTTGGCGTGGAAGGGACCTTGAAGATCATCTAGTTCCAACCCCCCTGCCATGGGGGGTTGCCCTTAATCTTTTTCTGCATGGACTACAGAAGAGTAAACAATGTCTGATTATCCCACCAGTTAATCTCTTTTCCTAGTAAGAGGGGCAGAAACAGGGGTTGATCAGGGTTAGGATATCTTCTGTTTGTGTCCGAAGACCTGTATTTACCTGGGGCAGAGAGGGCCAGTCTGACAGATCTGCTTAGGAAACTGGAGTGCCACAGGCTGTAAGAACTGCCTAGGACCTTTGGCTCCACGACCAAGGCTCCATATGCTGTGTCTTTCCCAAATTTTATATTAATGTGTGATCAACAAAGATCAGTCTCTTTAGCTGCTTCATGGGGAAAAGGTCAGTCCTGCCAAAAAAAGAAAGCCTCACTATAATTTTATTCTTTGGTCTTTTCAAGAGTTCTCCAAGAAGGCAAATCAGAGGATTTTCTGACTTGTTTGGTCACAAATAAGCATTGACCTCTTTGGTCACAGGTGCTGATTTTTACAGAAATGAGTCATTGCAGTTCTGTATTTTACCAAAATATCTGGATGTCAGATCACGTGTTCTCTGTGGGAAATGGCCAAAGAAAACAGTAACATCTTTAACATTCTGTTGATGGGAATGTCAATGCTTATAAAAGGAGGAAGAAATGCAACTTTCAGTCAGTAAGCTCGAGGGAGCCTGAATCAGAGTATTTCTCTCCCTCCTGAAATGCACCTGCCTTCTGACCTCTGGTTTTGATTCTGGACAAAATTCTACTAGTAATGGCACTCTTGTATGTGAGAAGAGAGTGAGATCTCTAACTGCCTCGGGGATGAAGCACAAGCAATGCCCATGATGTTATTCTGCTTAAGATAGCTCTGCCAGGGACTCCAAACTCCTGGACTGAGGCAAGCAGTGCAGTGCAATAGGGATGGGTGTGTACAAAACAGGTAGTGCCAAGGAGCCAGTGACATGCTGTGTGTGCTGTGAGGGTTCTTGCCTGGG
The DNA here is from genome assembly GCA_013396755.1 of Sclerurus mexicanus. NCBI lineage: Eukaryota > Metazoa > Chordata > Aves > Passeriformes > Furnariidae > Sclerurus > Sclerurus mexicanus. The sequence goes on along the minus strand of VWZF01003716.1, from coordinate 423,383 downwards.
ACTAGCTCTAGAAGCCTGAACTGCTAGCAGCTGGAGCACCCAGAGTGAGCCTCTGGAATGCATCTTCCAGATAAATTGTCTCTAAAACAAGTCCAGCTCCCTTATTCTGAGACTGCCCCAGAGTGTGAAATAATATGCAGTAAGTGTGGGTGGTTGGGAGATTTGTTAACCTGAATGAAAACACTGAAACTGATGCACCCTGCTGAAGGCAGCAGATTGCAGCAGCAGCACAACCACCCCCCAAAAAGCCACACGTTGGAGCGCCACTGGCTTTAAAACCCAGGGCTGGCAGGCAGCAGTGTGAGGGGAGAACACAGGCTGTGGGGTGAGGGTTTGTGAGGCTCAGCAAGACACAGGAGGGAATGAACAGGCTGAGAGCCACAGCCCCAGGTCACAAACCACCATGGTGACCTGCACCTGCCCGGGACAGACTGAGCTCTGCTGCCATCCATCCTGTGGTTTCCCACTCTTCAGTTTTCCGTGCTGATGACAAACCTGAACTGCTTCTGTATACACTTTAAATATATTATTTTTCCCCCTTTGAAGTTGCTTGAGGCACTCTGTGAGCTGAATGCATTCCTTTTAGATTGGCTCACTGCAATGTATTTTACAATGTTAATTTCAATGAGATTTGTTTTTCTATTTTAGTTTAAATATTGTTTTGCTATGTTCTGGCCTGCTTTTATGTTCTGGTTTCCTCTACTGCTAGTGTAAGATCTTTGAAGAATGTAGTTAGGGTATGTTAATAAAACTTTTCCATATTGTACAGCTTTCAGGTAGAAATCATAAATGGGTCATGGCAGCAGCCAGGGGAGGATGTGACATACAGTCTTGTGGTTATGTCTTACAAGTGCTGCTGTCTGATCTGCTCTGGTCTGCAGCATTTTCTCCTCTCTGCTTAGCTACCATGGTGATAGGTGACTTGGACATACCATAAATAGATAAACTAGCAGGGCTTTCATTGAAGATCATCTAGAGGACAATCCTCTGGCTCAGTGCACTCTGGTTTATGCCTGTGTGTGTGGAAACTGCCACTGGTGGCCCTTGCCTAGAAAGCCAGTTTGGCAAATAGGACCATGTTTCCATTCAGGAGTGTATGAGAACTTTTACTGAGGGGCTAGAGATAAGGAACACTGTACTGAATTCTGGTCAGCCTGAAGCAGAGGGGATTACCTCCTCAGCCCAGTTCCAGGCAACCTTTTGCAAAATGGAAGGCTCCACGAGGATTCAGCTCATAGGAAAGTGTCTCTGTATCCCTCCAAAGCAGAGGTGGTGTCTTAGCACTGGTGGCATTTGTGGTCTTGGAGCTCAGAGGTGGGCACAACCACCCAGCCCCACTTTCGGCACATGCCCCACAAGTTTCTGAAATCTCCATGAGATGTGTGCCAGTCTGTGGGAGATACACGTGCCTGTCCAAGAGGCCAGGGAAGGATATTCCCTGTGTTGATGTTGGGTCATGTAATAACAGAGAGCTTGCTGCTTAAAGCTGCTGCTAGAGCTTGTGCCATTGCGTGAGACAACCCATGAGCTAGGACAGGGCAAAGACTGCAAGAATAATATGTGAGCCTGAGACTGAACTCGTGTGCCTGAAGGGCGAGGGTAGTCCACAACATCATCCCTTGCAGCGCTCCTCCGCTTGTTCAGGTCAAGTAGAAGGGCTCATTCCCTGCCCATGTGCCAAAGGAAACCAGTGTGTACAGTTGGTGCTCCTGTCCCCAAAGCCATCGGGGTGTGCTGGAAGGAGCATGGTCAGGCACCTACAGAGACCATCTGCCCTGTGGTGCCACAGGGCTGGGAGAGCGGGCTGGGAGCTGTCCCATGCAGGGTGGTCCCTAACCTGTGAGAGACAAGAGAAGGTGGAGCCTAGAAAAATGGGCCAAAAAGTAGTACAAAAGATAGATGGAAGCAAGAAGGGAAAGCTTTTATGAAGGGCAATATTTAATGCATGTACAGTTCATGTATGTACATGAACTGTACAGTTGATGTACAGTTAATGTATGTACAGTTCAGAAAGAGCGAAGAGAAGTACTGACACAATGAGTAAAGTAAATGCAAGAAATATGGAAAAACTGGGTTGAAGGAATAAAAGCATTAATAAGGAGGTTGAAATTTTTAATCTATTACATGAGCTGTAAATATGACTTTTCAATAAAGTTAGCTATTATTTTTTTAATCTATTAGATGAGGTCTTAAATATAATTTATTCTGCTCTTTCACATTTGAATCTAAATTTTTCAAAGCAATTCCTAAGGGAGTTGATATGATTTTTTTCGGATCCAATTAGGTTGAATTTGACTGTTCTATATCTGTCAAAATATTCCAAATTATAGTTTTTGCTGTTGTATTGGCCCTTTACAGAACATAAACCCTGCAGGAATGTGGCACGTGTCATAGAAAGGAGAAGAAACCATTAAAAAATTCAAGTACTTACGGAATAAGAATTTGTAGATGAGGTCTTCAAAATGGAGGTAAAAATACAGTTTCTGTTTGTATGTGCTTATATTTTATATATGTGTATCCATAAAGTGTACATAAAATGCAATTAAAGATGTTTTAACTAGTGAGATGATTTATTAAGCAAACCTCTCCCTTAAAATTAAAAAAAAAAAAAACCAAAAACAAGAGGAAGGGAAAAAATATCACCATTATTCAGATGTACCACCTTTTTGTGTTGAAGAGAAGACATTGGATAGAGCTCAGTGAGTAATTTGCTGGCTATTAGTCCTTCATTAGTTTTGCTTCCACTTTGGTTTGATTTATGTGCTACATAGCATGATTTGCTAAACAATTTCTGCAAACAATATTTGTTGTAGGAATATAATATTCAAAACTAAACCTGCAAGTTAAATTACACAGATTAGCTACAGGCTCTGGTTTTGATCCCTGACTGGATTAATAGAAAATGGATTCTAGTTCAAGTACACAAGCCTAGACTGGGTTTGAGTTTTAAAAACAAACAAACAAAAAAAATCCCCAGACTCCAACTTCACTCCTTCTCCTGAAAGGTCGTGCTACTGTAGGAGACTTTTCTGTGTTGATGATGAGCTCACACACAAGGACAGAGGTGCTCCCAGAGCAGCTGCGTATCGAAACACCGAGTGGCTCTTTTTGTGCACGCTGTGCCCTGATCCAGGAAAGCACCTCCACAGTCTGAAGCCCTCCTCACTTTCTGATGCTTTGACTGACCTGAAACACTTGCAGCAGGGTTGAAGTGTACGTTTATACTCTCTGACATGGCATCTACATACCTGCTGGTTTTGTTGCTAGGACTCTCTTTCTCTCTCTCTCTTTCTCTCTCTCTCTTTCTCTCTCTCTCTTTCTCTCTCTCTTTTCTCTCTGTCAAAATAGTAACAAAAAGGTTTGCAACCAATGAGTTCAGGTTTTCTAGGGATCAGCTGATTTAGCCTTGGGTCCTTCAAATGCTTCAAGCTGTTGTGCAACCTCATTTAAGTTCATGAAGTTGTTTAATGTTCCTAATTCCTGTATCTACATGGCCAGGTCTTGCATCTGTTCTCACCATGTTAGATGAGATGGTTCTAGTAGGTATAACCTCTTAAAAAATGGTTTTCACAAGGTGGTCTTTTTTCCTTGGTAGTAAGGGGGAAAACCCCACATGTAATACTGTTGAATGATAAAGTTATTGCATATTGCAGTGAAAATTCTCCCTTATATGGTAGATCCTTATTCAGTGTGCTAAACTAAGTGTAAATCCAAGTTGTCTGATTCTTCTTGTATCAGTTGTGTTGTAACTGGTCGCCAATAGCTCCTGCTGTTTGGAGAATATTTTTTAATTTTATTTTAAATGGCCAATGCCTAACTTCCTCCTCCACCCCCTTAAATTCAATGAGAAATCTCATTTAAATGATTTAGTATCCAGGTCACTTTTCTGTTACTTTATCTTTTGTTAGTGTTGAGTCAAAACATAGATCTGACGTGAAAATGAGAATAGCTTGTCAAGATTCACAACAGCATGAAAAGGTTTGGGAGTGGGTAAATGTGAGTCAGAAAGAGAGGTTCACATGAATTTGGGTGATTTTTCTTTTCCATTGCATGTGATAGAAAGGTGCTACATGACATAGTATTTTTGAAAGAGACATAAACTCTTCGCCTTCTATCAAAGCTTTCACTAGAAGATAGGAGATAGCTCCTCTGAGCAAAGATGAGGTAGACTTAAACAAACAGTGGGTCAAGTCTGTGAACTTCTTGCCTTGGCTCTGTGTCCAGGAAGTCATCTGGGGCACTCTTGCTAAGCTAGGAGTGAACAGGCAGTTCCAGCTGGCTTAGTTCTTGTCTGCTGTGGAGTCAGCAGAGGGGGTAATGCATGGAACTACAGCACAACACTGAAACATGGAGGGCAGCTGTAGCAGCATACTAAATCACCAAACCAAATGAAAGAATTAACTCTTGTGGGCACAATAAGGTTCTTTTCAAAATTCCAGTAATTTTGGTGCCATCCAGGTGAATGCTTAGGAGTGCCCGTTTGTGTGTGCTCACGTTAAACAGCTGTTCTGGACAAGTGTTTGTGGGGGTGTCATCTGCAGTCAAAGCTAAATTTTTGGTTTGAGAGCTGTTTGAGAGCTGTCTTAAGCTTCTCTTGAATGTGGTGGCTCTGAGGTGACGTTTTTCATTATTTTTTATGTAGACTTCATTTTTTCCGTACTATACTAAAAGCACCTCCAGTGCATATGTTCTTCCTTCTGTATCTGTAACCTCATGGCCTTTACTGTGCCTGCTACAATAGTCTTCCAGTTTTTCACATGGTTTTCTAACCCATATCTGGATGATATGTTATTGCTGAAATCACCTTTCTTAATAATCCTGTGACTTCTGTTTTGTAAAACCCCGAACATACTCTCTGATGCTCCAAGTATTAAACTATTTCAGAAAAAGTTGTCCTATATCTTCAAGAGCCTGCTTGACTCAGTTTATTGCTACATCCCAGATTTTTGTTTCCTTAAGATTTCTTTTTCCCCAGTCAGTGACTAAAGCCCTTATCTCCATCATTGTTTTTTCATCTCTGTTACCTTTCACCTTTGTATTGTATCTATTAAGCTATCACCATTATCTCACTGTACAGACCTTGAAATCTGTACGTAACAATTAATATATTAAGAATTGTTTCAGCTGCACTCTAGGCTCCAGCCCAGAGTTTTTGGTCATTGTGAGCAGTGGCACCACTACTGTCCTGGAAAATACAAGCCCCAGCAGAGCCAGATGTATAGTTGTGTTCTTTCCTACATCATTTGTCTAACTTCTATGTGTTTAAGCATTTAAAATGTGCTTATCTGCTTAATGTGGGAGTAGTTTTGAGAAATGGGAAGATTCTTGTCCTAATCAGGTTTGGTTAAAGATCTGCATCTGTCTTGGAAATCAGAGTGCTGCAACATTAGTGCATGGCAGCTGCACATGGAACAGGCCACAAAATACAGCAACCTTTAAAGGAAGACAAGAAGATGTGGGTTAGGGGCACAAAAGGTATTAGTGGTGTACATATACTGATGGTGAAGTTAAATGATGATGCCTTACTAAATGAGGTCATCATCTAACACACCCTCCCCTCTACACCTGGGAACAAATGTGTGGCTGAATTCTGATGAAATATTTGTGAGTCAGTGAGTGTTTCTTATGTTTACTCCTACAAGTATGGAGGCTAAATCACTTGTGTCAGGATGATATGAGTAAACTGAAGGTCACTTTCGGCATACTTTAGCATGCCTCAGAGGCACTGCTGATAAGGAAAAAGACAAAAGGACAAAAAAACAAAATTAACTTTTAATTTCACACCAAAACTATGGCTGTCAGGAACAGGGATATGAGTGAAATATCTTGTAACATGAGGCATAAGACTGCATGTTTAACATCTTAATCAGAGACAGAACATGCAATTATATGTGAGTGTGCATCTGTATAAGTATAAATACATGTGGTTCTAAACACATAGCTCAGGAAAAGGTTAGTGACGCGCTTTCATATCTAGTTTCAGTTTAAAATCTTTCTGCCCTAAATTAGATGAATACATAAACAAATCAGATATATTAATTTTCTGTTGAGAATGCTTTGGTGATTGCTTACAAAGAAAAGTTATTTACATGCTGATATAAGGCATTACTTAACATAATGAGCGGTAATTTTCTCATCCTCAAAGGTATTGGCCTCCCTTACATGTTATACCTAGCTCAGTTACATAGTTGTGCTGCTCCCTGTGATCCCCAGGTGCATATTTGGGGTTTATCTGATTAGGTTTTATGGTGCTGGCCCAGAGCCAAGCTGCAGCATGTGGGTACCAGGCAGGCAGCACCCACCACCTCCAGCCAGGGAGGCAAATCCAGCCGCACCCCAGAGCCCCCCCTCATTGCTGGGGAAGGTCAGATGGCAAGTGCTTTGACCACCCAATGGGTGTTGATAGGCAGCACCCCCACCTGCAACCATCCTTAATGCGATGGGTGCGTGGGGGTGCTTTGTTTGGGTTTTGAGAAATGCCTGATACATCCCCTGAGGATAATTGGTGGTCATGCTATGTGCTTGTATGGAATAGCTTCACCCTTGTCTTCTTAAAAGTATGTTCATGCAGTTTCGGGTGCCACAATACAAAAAAGACATTAAGCTCTTAGAGCGGGTCCAAAGGAGTGCCGTGAGGATGCTGAAGGGTGTGGAGGGTAAAGCCGTATGAGGAGTGCCTGAGGCCACTTGGTCTGTTCAGCCTGGAGAAGAGCAGACTGAGGGAAGACCTTACTGCACTCTTCAACATCCTCACGAGGGGAAGAGGAGGGGCAGGTACCGAGCTCTGCTCTCTGGTGACCAGTCACAGGGCCTGAAGGAGTGGCCTGAATTTGTGTCAGGGGAGGTTTAGGTTGGATCCTGGGAAAAGGTTCTTCACCCAGAGGGTGGCTGGGCACTGGAACAGGCTCCCCAGGGAAGTGGTCACAGCACCAAGGCTGACAGAGTTCAATAAACATTTGGACAATGCTCTCAGGCTTATGGTGTGATTCTTTGGATGTCCTATGCAGGGCCAGGAGCTGGACTCGATGGTCCTGGTGGGTCCCGTCCAATTCAGCATATTCTATGATACATGTAGGAGTGAAGAGTCACAAATGGCAATAGTTGTTATTGACAACTAATGACATTGATCTGAGGCTTTAAAAGAAGACTGTTTGTTAAGAAGGCTTTCAAAGTCCTAAATATAAAAGATTATGGGGGTTTTGCCTAAGTTAGGGAAAGCCCCTTCTCTTATTTTGAGGTTTGCCAAAGAACATGTTTGTATTCAGTCCATCTCTCAGGAAAATGGAGACCTGTGTTCATCCACTGAATAAATAAAGTGGACAGAAAATTAATTCAAGTCTCCCTTGACAATATTTTGGTTTTGCTTCAGCCTTGATGTGGTCCAGAAACCACTTTGCCTTTTAGAGCCTCTGGCTTTTTTGTTTCTAGGTTGAAGGTGTTCCTGCCCACAGCAGGGTGGGTTGGAACTAGATGATCTTCAAGGTCCCCTTCCAACTCAAATCATTCTGTGATTCTGTGGAGAATCATGACAAGGAGATGAAGTACAATGGTGGGATCCATAAGGTAGGTGAGAAATAGCACGAGACTTACTGAATTGAGACAGTCAGCTTTGTTAACAGTTATTTGAATTCAAACCAGTGACAGGCTGTGGTCCCTACAGTCACTCTAAGTTTTATGATCTTAAATTACGAGCTGTTCAGAAATACGTTGTATTTTCTGCTTAAATAGTTTTATGTCTGTTTATATCTTAATTGAAATGGTATTTTGGCATCTGCAAGTCCTTTAGTATGAAGGCCACTATTAGATACTGGTATTTCAAAGGCGCCTTAAAATGCATTTTTATTGCATTACAAGGTAAGTGTTTGCTGAGAATCTCGCCATTAAAAAATTACGCCTCTAAGGTTTTTGCCCGTAACAGGTGTAGGTTCTGTTTTGTCAGCAACAAATGATACAACTGCCTGGCAATTACAAGAAAAAGATCTTGCATGGAGCTACAGCGGGGTCACCATGCATCTGACAGCAGTCTAAATCTCCCCATGTTTCAAAATGGCACAACCTGATCTTCTGAAAGCTCCCAGTCTGCTCCCATGCAGAGGCCAGGGGCACCTAAGCCTTCACCTTTACAAGGCACGCATGAGTGGGAGTACTTTGAAGAAGGAAATACCTGCTTTGTCCTGAAATCACATCTCTGATGTATCAGAGAGAAGGCAGGTCTTTATATAAACCAAATTCTTGAATTCACTCACTTCTTTTAAAAGGCCCATATGGGGATTTAGGTTGGAATGGATGTCAAGAGGTCTGTAGTGCAACCTCCACCTCAAACAGAGTCACCTGTGAGACCAGACTGTGTTGCTCAAGTGTTTGTCCAGGCAGCTCTTGAGAGCCTTCAGCAATGAAGCCTTCACAGCCTCTCTGGACGACTTCCTCCACCGCCTGAGTGCCCTCATGGGCAAAAAGTGGCTCCTTATATCCAGCCTGAATCTACCCTATTTCAGCTTTCAGCCATAGTGTCTCATCCTGCCATACACTGACGGAAGAGTGTGGCTCCATCTTCTTGTTCACTGCCCTATTAATACAGGTGCATGGACATTGGCTCATCTGGCAGCCTTGTCTTCCCCAGGCTCCTCTCAGTTCCTCCAGTTATTCACCGGCTAAATCAGACCCCTTTTGCTTTTCTTCTCTTAGTGTGTGTTCAGTGAGGGTCACTCACAGCCGTGTGCCCATGGATGCTGAGAGGAGAGGGGGTGGGAAGGGTAGCACCAAAAGGCTCTCTGAAAAGAGATGCTAGCTGAGATGGCTCCTGCAGCTCAGTGCTGCAGAGAACTGGGCGTCCTGGCTTGGGACCAGAAAGTGGCAGGGGCTGGGTCTGAAGCTTTAAGCTGGAAATCATTGTTCAAAGTAAACAGGGGTTGTGTGCACGCAGCACAGGAATACAAGTGCAGGATGTTTGGCACCCTCTGTGTCCTTGTGCTCCAGCAGCACAGGAAGGTGCTTTCAGCATGTATCTGATTAAAGGGCCCTGGGAAAGATAGAATGAGTCTCAGTTGTTCAAGTCTTGAACTCTACCAGACCATTCCTGAGGTAGAACAGCAAGTGCACAGTGCAATCACTTTAGTTCTAGTATGTGTACAAAACTTTCTCAGTGAGTAATCATTGGCAGGTGCAGTTAATAGAAAATCTGATAAATCAGAAACCCTGGATTCAGCAGAGCAGTACTTGGGTTCTGCAATTTTTGCAAATATTAGAGGTTCCCAGAACATTTTGATTTAATGTCACTTTGATTTCTATCATTGTTGTTTGCTGAAGAAAGGACTCTTTTCCCTCCCTCTCCATTCTCTTTGTTTCTGTGTTGAGTACTGTACTAACAGATATGCTGTTACCCTCTCACCTAAGCCACTGTAATGTCATTAAACTGCTGGCAACCTGTGTAACACAAAAGAGTTCTGTGATTTCCAGGGTGTTTTGGTTTGGTTTTGTATTTAAAAAGGAGTGGGGTGCTCAGTGAGTTCATTTGGTGGGAAAAGAAGCTTCCACAGGGAGTTTCTTAAAAGAGTTCTGTGGAAATCTGCTCAGTGTCCAGGATCTGAAAACGCTGGAAAAAAACTACAGGAAAATGAGTTGAATGTTAGTCTTTTGTGGCCCTGAAACCTAGAGGAGTTTGTTTTACACTTTTATCTTTCAACCGTGGACAGATGAGACTGGACAGCCAATTAGCAATGATGCATATCTGTTGACCAGACATCATGGGAGAAAGCTATGACTAGTTTAAAATAGCATAATTCCACTGCGTGTCCTGAGTTTTCCTCTGTTCTGGATAGGGATCCTGCCTAGTTAGAGTATGCAATGGAAATGTGGAAATGTAGGCATAATTACACATAGTTGTCCTTTAGAAAAATAAGGCAACCTCAGGAACAGAAACCTTACTATCTACAGGCAACAGTTCTGTAAGAATGGGGACTCTGCCAGAGTTGTAATGAAATAACATTGGGGATCATGGTATAGCTGAATGGTATTTCTTTCACGCTGTGTGGGAGGCATTCCAGATGAGCCTTCTCTTCCTTATATACTCTGCAAGGCAACTGTCTCAAAAGAGCAGCTTATAAATTTGGAAAGAAGGCAAATTCACGAAGTAACTCCCATTGGATGTTTCAACTGTTCCTTATTTATTTATTTACTCTTTATACACACAGATAAGGACCACAAAGCAATATATCTTAGTTTTGCTAAAACGAGCTCCCTCACAATTTCAATACAAGGATCAGATAAATTTCCCCTAAAATTTCCCCTGAAATCAGTATTTTTAAACTAAACTGTAGAGTTAGAGAAATAATATAATTGATTAGCAGATGTTTAAAAGCTGCTGCCTTCCAGCATTCCTCTGATGATCAGTAAGTCAAAATAACAATGGGAATTGCTTGAGTGGAAGACTAACTACAATCATGCATTTAATTTACATCTTAATGCTTTGTTGTTATTTTTCCTGTTCAAGTAAACTGCTTCTCAGGATGTATAATGTATTTCCACGGGAATAGGGTTATGTGATTTTTTTCCTTGCTCTGTTATACATTAGGAGGTCTTCCAGAGATCAGGTTGAGATTAAAACAAATGTTGTCTTGAACACTAGGAGTGAAATTCTAATGAAGAACTAGGAGTTTAGGGGCCAGGCATCTCCTTTTATTGGTATATCTATCACCCTCCCACTTCTGCCTATAATTGGGGGCTGCAGCAGCAGTATAGAGGCTTTCTGATAGTCTCCAGCACTGGGCTAAATATTGCCTACAGCAACAAAACACATGATAACCATAACACTCCACACCCAAAATCCCCTACACTTGTCTGCGCTGTCTGTGAAATCCTAGGGGAAAACAGGTCAATATATTTTAAATATGCAAGTGGTGATGACCATTTGACTAACACAGGCTACAGGTCTGACTGACCTTGGCAGCATGAAAGGGTCATTTTTTGACATGGCTGAACTGTTCTAGAACAATTTATCCAGTGTGCTGGGTACAAACAGTCTTTTCTTCAGTATCAGGCATGCATGTCTTATCTTTCTACCTATTCTTTTTTAAAAGAATCTTAGCTATTGTGAAGCATGCAAGGAAAAATGTGTTTTCTATGTATATTGTTTGTTCTACTATTCTATCTTGGACAATAACATTTCATGAATGCCTGTTTTTACTCTTTTTTTCCACTTGGATGATTTTAAGGGAATCTCTTTTTCTTCCGCAGTACTACAGAATGGAGTCTCAGGGCTTGATTCTTTGCTACTGACATTGATGGGCCATTTACAGTTGACTGAACTGGGTTTAATCAACATCTAATATTGTCTTGTGAATGCAAGGAAATAATAAAAAAAAAAGTAAATCCAAACCCATGAAGAAACTGAACTTGGCAGTCGTAAAACAGCAGTTCTTGAAAGACAACAAGAGTGAGTGAGAATGCCTAGTTAGAACACTCCCTGCTGCTTTGTTTTTCAAGGAAAATGCTACATCAATAGTGGGAAGAGAATGGATTTTCAGGTATCCAGAATGCAGGATTTAGTCAGCTCTGCTTTCTCTTTTTGTGGGCGTCTGCAATTACCATAGGGGGTTGTTTGATTTGTGTTTTTGTGGGGGTTGTGGTGAGGGTTTTTTCCAATAAAAAGGGCAAAAGATCATGTCAGGTTTTGGTTCAAGATTAAAATCAGTGTTTTCTTCTCTGTGGATTATCAATGATAGTCTCTGAAACAGATTTACTCACCTGCATTGGTCGTGTCCCAGTGTAGACAGTGACAAATGAAAGTGTGTTTACATGCAAGGTTTTCTTTTTCTAAAGGAAACGTTGTGAAGGCACTGCACATGAAGAATATCTCTGGGGAAGAAAAACATGCTTATGAATTTGAAGGGAGAGAATCTACTCTAATATACTCCAAGTAATTCTCAGTTGTTCTGGCTATTCTGTTATTTGGTTTGGGCTTTTTTTTTTCCCTTCCAATTTACTGTTTCAGAGGTGGTTTGGGGTAATTCAGAAACATCTTTTTATTCTATTTTTTTTTTCATTTAGCAGCCATCAAACATTACCTTAAAAGAGCTTTTAGTTCTGTGTTGCTTCTTGTTTTCATGAGAAATTTTTTTGTCCTTGTTATTAGTTTAAAATTTTATATCTATTCTCTGTGTTAGAGAAATAGAAGATGTGAGTGTTATAGGCAATATTTTAACCACAACATTTTAGGCTACAATCTAGCAATGTGTAGTGCTAATTTTAATAACGATTTTGGTGGAAGACTTCTAATTCCAGTGTAGAGCATGAATTGCTGAAGAAATATACCTGTACAGTTCTATTAGGATGTCCTTGTTTAAAAATCTGAAAAGTAAAGCATAATGCAAATGAAATCAGTTATGTTATGAATAATGTAGGCTATCCATTATTCTTTATAAAAAGTTGCACGTGCTTCTCAAACCTATCTAGATACGTTCCTGTTGTGTGACCCCCATAGCAATGAGAACGATGGAAAACCAAGGAGAGACCAGTGGGGATTATGTTTTGGAATGTTAAGCCAAAAATACATCTAAATTACACCAACGTGCTCTCATGTCTTCACACTGATGATCTTATTCCTGAACTGTAACTCTCCTCTCTGCAGAGACAGGGGCACAGGGCTTCTCCCTGCCTCTGCTTCACTTCCCATGGCTGGGTGTGCTGCTGCAGGGGGTGGTGTTTCCACTCCATATCCCCAAGGAGAAATGAACTTGTGTTTCTGAGGACAGGGTTTGGCTCACAGAGTCACCACAAGCCTACGTCTCTTTATTGTTTCCCAATAAAACAGTCTCTTTGGCTGAGATCCTGCAAAGATTTATGCACATGCTTAATTCTGTACTCCGAGACTAATCTCTCTGGTTTCAGTGGGACCACAAGCAATGTGTACATGTAAATCATAACAGCACTCGTTTCTGAAGATCAGTGTAAATAGAAAATAGATTTAAATATGTATCTGGTTATCCAGCTTTCTTACTTAAGGGGAGAGGGGAGAAGAAACATTTTTCTCTTGATAATAAAGACCTTGAAAATCCTTCTGCAATCAGACATTATTGCAAACTGGTACTGGAAGCCACTTCTAAATAAATTTTGCTGCAAAGTGAAGTTCATCATAAAGGTTTGTAGGTCTTAACTCCTCAGTGACTAGTGGTAGACAACTCAAGAAAAATTTTATTTTGGTGAGAACTACTGACTTTCCTTTTCATTGAGTGTTCTGGTTCTGACCAGGACAGGGTTAATTTTTGCAGTAGCCAGGAAGGGCATGGCCAGGACCCTGAGGTTATTCTATACCATTGGGTGAATACCATTCCTAAACCAGGACACTGAGCCAGGTCGAATTCTACTACCTCCCTCTGTCTTGTCTTGCAGGATCAGATCCTCAGGTTCTTGAGAGAAAGCAATCTTTTCAGTAATCAAATATCCAAGAGGGTAATGTGGGATTAGGTAAAGTATGGCATGGCTAGCTAAAGTATGTGCTTTCCTGATGAGGATACTCTCTCGTGATGTTCTCTATGGTTTGGGATGCTGTCTGAACACCGCAGCCACTCAGCTGGATACATTATTTTTTTTTTTTTTAATTTTTTAAAAAATATTTTCGTTTCTTCAATAAGCAAATTCTTCCCTCCCTTAACTAAGTTTCTGTGCCCTGCAAAGAGCCAGGAACTGGATTTTAGCAAAAGCAGACATGTCAGCCTTCAGCAGATCAGGCAACCTCAGTGAGAGCGTCCTCAGAGGGAAAGAGAAACATTTCAGTAGTGGAAGCACAGGCTGATCCAAGCTGCATGTGACTGGGAGGCTACACCTTGGGTTTGGAGGCGTATTCCTGAGTATATCAGGGTTATGCTTCAGTGTAGACATAAATGCAGTTGTTTTCTAATTATCTGGGGAGAAGAGGGATTTTCATGGTGCAGGCAGAGTAGGTGGTAAAACTGAGGTAAAGAGAACTAAAAAGCAGATGCCTCATATTCCTTTTGACTGCATCACTGCTTTTCTCAGCATCACTTCACAACCGGTATTTAAAACCTCCTCTTCAGAGGGACTAGTATAGGAGAAGATAAGGAAAAGGAGTTTACCAGTATAGAAAAGAAGGGTGTTGACCTCAGTTTTACCTACTGAAGAGCTTCTGCTGTTGTGGTATAATCCTTCTTTAGACTGAGCCAAACTCTGTTACTTAATTGGGCAAAGGTCCCATTGAGTTGTACTTGATTAACAGCCCTGGAATCTGGCTCTGTGCAGTTGTGATGAGAGATGCCTCAGCATTTCAGCTCAGCCCGCCAACGCTGATCTCCCCAGCTGCTGGTTCCCAGAATTTCCCAGCTACTGTTGGTGTGTGCTATTTGGGGAGGGAAGTTTCTCCTCGGGCAGCTGACAAATGTTGCAGTAGGCATACTGAAAGGCAAGGGCATAGGCTGGCAAGAGGGAATGAAGGTTAGGCAAATGGCAGAGCAGAAACCTCTCTCCTTTTCTCCTTTCCAGCCCATCTACAGTGCCATTGCCAAGAAAGTTTTTGTGTTTGCTTCTTTATTTTTTCTTTCTAAATTTTAATGTGATTGGGTTGTTTTTGTGGTTGCCTTTGGGAATTTGGGCAGTGTAAAGGCCATTGGAATTTGGCATTGAGAACTTCTATCAGTCTGTCTTGATGTTACCAGAAGATATGGACTGTTTGGCTTTTTTATTTTTGTTTATTTATTTGCTTTAATGGAGCCAGCAGACCTGCTAGCAAACAATTTTTAGCATCTTGGGAAGCTAGAGACCACCAGTGCTGAATCACAGGGTTTTGCAGTAAAGCATGGTCTTTTCTAAGTTACAGCAGGATTAGAAAAGCACTATGCTGAGTATAGACTTACAGAGGCTGCCTAAAATTGTATTCTTCAGACAGACTCTGATGCTGATGCTCATTGTACATGGCTTTCTAATGCGCTCAGTTTGAAAATCTGCATGTCAGACATGTACAGCCATACTGTGCTGTTGCTTCACTGCTACCATATGAGGAGTCAATGCAGAAAATAGTTCAGTCGCTACTGTCTTATAAAACCAAATACTCAGCTGTACTTGTCTAATGAGTACTGGCCATGTTTTATTGCATGTAAACTCAAAGAACACCACTTATCCCCTCCAAAAGGTAATAAACAAACTGTGTAGACTGGAAACATTAGCACAGGACTGTTATTAAACCACCTCAGATGCCCCATCAGCCTTTGAATTAAAAACAAACACACAAACAAACAAAAGGCCTTTAGGCTGCCTGGTGTTTAACGAAAGAGGGGCAATTAATGAATTGGGTGTGAAGCTACACTGTGATTTTTATGAAAGATTATGGAAAGGGTGTTAAACTTGTGGAATCCGTAACATTTGGCACAGGGTTTACTGGTTTTAATTTCACATTCTTTGTTCATTCCTAACTATCTTGTGTATGTATAATGAACAGGAGAAACTTCTAGTGTAAGACTTTTGCAGTATCTTCACTTTGTTGTATAAATATGAAAAGATTAAGCAAGAAAATATGAACTATATATTATTGGTTTTCTATTACAGAATTATTAATGATATGGCAGATGCAGTGTTTGCATACTATGTTTTATCATTAATACCTTGCTGCATAATTCCTTAATGGTAACTCCTTTTAAACTGAGCAGTAACGTGGTTTGAATGAAGACTTCAGGGTTTAGAAATAGGTGTACACAGGCTTGGGATTCAGAGGAGCTGATGCTCCGTCAGCTCTTCTATGTTGATGGTGACATGCTCCTGTCATGTTCACTCTCTGTGCTTGAGAATTGCCTTTTGAGAAGCAACAGCATCACGCTGGCTGAAATTGCTCTGGGGTCAATATCTTTATCCTTCTTCAGAGAAGGAACATGGATCCTGTCACCCTCTCTGTGGACCACAACGTATTTCCATTCTTTTTGTTTAAATTAATTCCTTAAAAGTTAATTCCTGTTGTTTGTTCAGCTTCTTTCCAGTCCATAAAGGTGCAAATACAGGGCATGATAAAGGTGTATGAACTGTGTAAAAGACTGGACACTATTTCCTGAGACAGAAGTAGATATAAACATTTGGATTTCTAAATACACTTACCTAGTTGCTTTTCTAGGTAGAGTGAGGGTATGACTAGGGAAATAATGTCATTTTGTTATGAAGCAAATAGTTGATATTTTGACCTAACTATTTGAATTTCTAGAGTTATATACCATCTGAAGAGTGATTTATGATAAAAGCAAGGAATGCTTTTCCTTTGTTTGAAATCAGTCTCCCCAAATATGCAGCTGTTGTACACACGGAGCCAAAAAGAACAGATGTGGGAAGAAGAAACTGGAGAACATAAGAACATATAATAAAATAGATTATCCCATGCCCAGAAACACTCATTTCTCACATATATGCCTGATGCATAGCTTACACCAATTTAGATTACAGTTCTTCATACGCCAGGTGGATGAAAGCAAGTTTGGGTACACTGAGGTAAGGTCTGATCTCATCTAGGATACCTTTATTTTTATAGACATACTCCTTTGAAGCTGGTCCCATATCTGAGGCCGTGCAATCAGGAGAAGCAGGATCACCTTAGCAAAGAACCTGCTACCACACTTCAAACACTGCGTGGCTCTGCTCTGTGTGTTCTATAACTTACAGTGTCACTTTGTCTGGGACAGTATAAAAAGGAAGCAAGGGACAGGTAAATTACAGCCATGCAGTCTCTGGGACTCTGTAGCTTTTATGGGGCTGCAGGGGGATTCTGTACTCTGCTGCCTTTCGTTTTACAGCATCCACGTCCTGTTCCACTTTACTGCTGAATTTTCAGGAGTGTTACTTTGTTATTGATGCTGTTCATGAATTGCTGTTTTAGTTGATGGGAGACCCTACGTGGGGAAAAGAACTTCTGATCTGTGTATGTGTCATTTTCATGGCTTTTTCTCAGTACCTTTCTACAGTAAATCTACTCTTACACTTCTGACAATGCAGTTGTAGCAACTGAGCTGATTGATTGCATGTAGGTTCACACCAGTCTTTTGGAAGGAAAATCCATTTACATTTCTCAGGGAATGTTTGGGGTTTTCTTCCTCCCCAACCTTTACCAGTAGCTGAAATGACTCTAAGCTTTAATAGTATTAATTCTATTTTATGTATTGAGGTCTAATCTTTGATACACAGGACGTCCCTAAAAGCTAATGGGTTCAAGATCTGTCACTATGTAATTAATTCCCCTCTTCATGTTTTCAGGCTGGTGGAATAAAGTATTTAATTAAGGGTGTATTTGTGAATCTTCCCTTAGAACTGACGTGCTGTCCAGCTAGTAACTTTTCAACAAGGTTCCTTCCTTTCAGCAAAGAGACCTTCTGTTTTGAAGTAAAAATTGTCTCTTCCAAACATTTGGCCGAATCAGGTACTGGTGCAGATCAGTGTCGCTTCATTGCCTGTAGCAGAGAAATGCCCATTCCCAGAGCTCAAGGCTTTGACTGTTTGCATAAAGGCAACCTTATCACAAATTAATAGGAAAGTTATACTTGATTTTATGTGACTGGTGTTGTTTGCTTCTTTGTAAATTTTTTTCTGAATTTAACCATTTGGCAAAAAATTTAAAATGTATGTGAGAATGATTTTTGTTGTTTGGGGTTTTTTTTCAGTATTAAATTCTATTAAGTCTTCCTGAGCATTCTGTTGAGAGATTTATTACAGTGGTATACTGGAAGAGATGTAGACACAGAGCTGTATGCCCTTTCCAAAATAAAATAAAAAATAGTTTTACCTGATTTACCCTGTTGGAACGTGTGGTTTTGCTTAAGAAAAAAACAACAAACCCAAACAACAAAAACATACAAACAAACATCAACCCCCTAAAGCAGAGTACATGGAAAATATTACGACTCAGTGGGAGGCATAATACAGATTTGCTTCATGTAGTAATCCCTTTGATTTCTTTTTCTTTCATGTGTGGTACTATCATTTATAATTCTAGCATTTGTTTGCATGTCTCTAACTATGGTGTTTACTCCCAGGAATTGTTTTGTGATGGCTGATTGCCCTAAATAAAAGATGGTTAGATAACCTCATCTTCAGTAAAATAGCTTGGGTTTTTTGGATATTTTTTTTTTCAGCAGACAAAATACAATTATTGTTAGAATACAAAAATCAAATATTTTTCTTTACCCAGTAACCTGCAGCGGGAATAAAATGAAATGTGACCTTCTATAATAATTTGTAGCCCAGTATTCACAATCTGGTTGAGAAATGGGATTCTTTTGTTGAAATGCAAACTAAAAATGCATTTACTTCGGCTCATTTTTTCCTACTTACAGTATATTCAGAGACTTAGTAGAATAGCATTAACTTGGAGGCTAAAAACCTAACAAAAGACATGGTTTCCTTTTTACACACCAAAATCTCCACTCAATAAAAATTTGGACAGGCTTAAGCAAAGGTGTTGGTAAATGACAAGTGACACCTGCCAGAAATGTCACTACTGTCAACATTTTGACATACATTCCACAATCATTCCCTCTGATATCCTATATGTATACCAAAGATTGTTCTAAGCCAAATCCCTGATAAAAACATACACAGAGTTCCTGGAAGGCATAAAATCCAAGCAGAGATTTTGTTGTTGGACCCTTCCCTGATTTCATCAGGTCTATGTATTTTCATTGGAGATTTGTTAAATTAATGTATCAGCCCAGTTACTTTTATATTCCAAAGTTGGTATTTTATATTAAAAAAAAGATAGTGCTGATACATTGCAAAATGCATCTTTCTGTTTGCCTGGGGTTTTGTAGTCTTTCAGTATCTCAGGAGTGTAAGAAAAAAAGTAGTGCCGCAATGAGCAAAAGTTATGAAGTCTGATTTCCTATAGGTGTGTGCTAAATATGTGAATTTTCTTGTGTCTACTAAATTTTGCTCAGCGGAAGAATTATCTTTCTTCTGCCCTGCCATCCATACATGTACAAAACTCGATCAGAGACTGTATTTTTATGACTGTTGCCATTCTGTCAAAACCTCATTGAAATTACCTTGGAAAACTGGAAGTTATTTCACAAGACAGACAAATGAATAGAAGGACTTGTACAGGCAGTTGTGTAAAGTGGCTTCTTCAGGAAGGTGGACAGATAATAAAAACTGACTTGCTTAATTCTTCGACTGTATGCTGGAGAAGATAACCTGTGCCTCTGTTTGTCATGGAGGGAAGAAGCAAAAGCAGCCCTTTTATCACCAAATTTGATTTGATGCAACTCAAAAGTGTTGTCCTGCTTCTAGGAGATCTCAGAATGGATTTTTTTCCCAATAGTATCAGCTAGAGGGTGATTGATTTGGTTGTACATTTTTCCTTCCCTATTGTGTGAGAATCGTGAAGATTTCAAAAGATGTTTCTTTTATGGCATTAGCTGAAAAGCTGGGGAAAAAAAAATAAAAAACCAACACTGTGTCCCCTCTTGATCCTTGTCTTCCACCCACCAGTAAAATTCAGGGAAGTTGATTTGCTGTGTTTCAGTTTTGACTATGTATTTTTTCAAAACATTAAAATTTCATTGATGTTGATATCAGTCTAGAAATGGGAAATGTACTATTTAATTTGAAACCTCAAAATATGCATATAGTTGAAATTTTGTGAATTCAAATACTTCACAGCTTAAAATGTGGCAAAAATGCTGCCTTCCTAGGCAGATGTCGTGTTCTTTTGGATCCATATTTTCTAATGACTCATAGGGATCTATAATTATAAATAAATACACATGTATAAATTCTTATCTGTTCCTGTATTCAGGCTTGTTCAGCCCCTCTCTGAGGAGCATCTGTTGGGAAGTCTAAAGAGAAGTGTGTGTACAGGATGGTTTTCCCTTTTCTCCATTTTCCCACTTTGTTTTCATTTATCTTCCTGTAAGGGAACATCTGAGTCTCGCAGAATTGGAGATATTTGAATAAATGAGAGACTGATATCACTATGTTTTATTTCAACAATAACGATCTACATATAACCTAAACTTCTAGAGTACTAAATGACCAGCTGAGCTAAAAAAATTGCCCAGAGTACCTGTAGGTTGTTTGAAATAGCTTTCTATCTATCATTTATACCTTTAAGCAGGTTTTTTAAAAGGGAGATGGCACTGCAAAGATCCGTTTGAAAAAAACAAAACAGAACAAAACAAAAAAACACCAAAGAGCAACAACAAAAACCCAATCAACGAAAAAAAAAAACAACAAACCCACAAAACCCACCCCAAAATCAAAACAACAAAAAGCCTATGCATGGAGAAGCTAAGAGTCCCATGGGCAGCGATACCTTCCACTAGACCAGGTTGCTCAGAACCCCAACCAGCCTGGCCTTGAACACTTCCAGGCATGGGGCACTCACAGCTTCCCTGGGCAACCTGCTCCAGTGCCTTACCACCCTCACAATAAATAATTTATTCTCCCATATCTATATGTCTGTATATTTCTTCCCCTCACGTATCACCCCAGCTGCAATTGGGCAGCTGTACATCTGTGCTTGAGTGCTAGGAGGGCAAAGCTTTCATGCCAAAACCTAAGCCACTTGATGACATTACCCAAGTGGGATCTTCTGAGATGAAAAATATTTGTATGTGAGATCTGCTGTATTTGCTCTCTGTGGTTGCTCAGAAGTTAGATTTGTGGAAAGAGCATGCAGCCTAAAAGGAGCTGTTGGAAGAACAAAAGAAAGAGATTTATACTAGGTCTTTCCTCTGGAACTGGAGCTTTGTGTGTCCTGACAGGGCTCCCAAAGCTGAAATTTCTACACCAAGGCATGGGAGGCCCTTCAGAGCCATTGTGGCTACTCCCACCTCCATGGCCCCTCTCGCCCCTGCACTGCTGGGGACGAGGGAGCTGCTTGCCAGCTGTGGCTCGAGGGCCTGTGGTTTCTCTTTTTTCTTCGTATCTCTTTAATGCTGTCCCGCTGGTTTTGTCAGCTTGAATTAATCCTGCCTCAATTAATTTCTGCTATAAAACTGAAGAACTGGCTCTGAGAATTTTCAGGGTTTAATTTTTGTCTTTCATGTTTAGAGTACCCACTCAGGTGGCTGCTTCTGTTGGTGGTTCTGACTCATGTCATCTCTGGATCACACTGCTGTCTCTTCTCTGCAGGGCTGGGGAACAGCCAACAACCCTTTAGAGTCACCCGGATACTCTCTGAGACTTGTCAGGATGAATAGTCTGTGTCCAATGCTTGTGATGGCCTCAGGCAACTCTGGTTGCTTCTGGGTCTTAGAGCTGCTTAAAGATGTTTGCTGGAGCCTCTGGGCCCTGCATCAGACAGCAGCTGATCCAATGCAAGGCTGCCATTAATTCAGACCTGTGGAGCTCTGTCTGCATGATGGACTTGGGCAGGCCTGTCTTGCTCAGGGCTGGAGGGACGAGTGTTGTCTGACCAGCAGACACCTGCACGGGTGCAGCTGAAACTTTTTACTGGAGCAGTTTTGTGGTAATGGTTCATTGACGGTGGCAACTGAAAGGGTTGAGGTCACAACAGAAAAGCTACTTCTGTCTTGGTCCTCCATTAAGTGGAAAATGCTGGTGTGGTAGAGCAGCATTCCTGTATCACTGAGTGGCTCCTCTGGAACCCTTTCAGACTGGATTGCTTGCTGGAAGGAGTTGGCTGAAGAACAGTTAACTCCAGTTGACTGTGACAGTCAGAGCTGTCCCGATGAGTGTTCTGTGCAACACTGATTGCATCCAGGGCTCTGGGGCTGGTCACCTTCACTACTCTGTTGTGTGCAGGGCTGGTATGACAGCACCAAAACATCCATGATTTTAGAGATTTAAACAGTTACCTCTGAAGGATGAAGTACCACCAAGGTTCTCATCTTGTTGATTTTGTTTACTCCTAATGCTTGAGTACTGGAGATGAGTATCACCAGGAGCTACCCTAATAATTTCCTGGAATAACTTACTGAATATAAGCCTCACAAATGTTTCCACTGCATTCCTGTCTTCAGCCAGTTAAAACCCTTCCTCGTCTAATGTGTGCTAACAGTCCTTTACCACAGACATGCTTTAGACATACAGGCTACAGTATGTGAGTATTGACTGCTGCTGCATATGTGCCTTTCCCTTTAGGCACACACAAAATGTTCCTAGGCACCAGGGAAGGTTCCCTAAAATGGTGATGGTGATGAGAGAAATAAAAAAAATTGCAGAAAATTTTCATGAAGAGTGCAGTACACGAACTGTCCTAGTTAATGACCTCTCTGAGAAGCTTATCAAGCAAACACTGAAGAGTCTTTGAACTTGCCCTTAACACAAGCAGTGATATTGGGCTCATCAGTGCTGCAGAATTACAGTATACTTCAGGGAATTGTTTATCACCGTGATCCTCAAAAATAAGATGACTGTAATGGTTAGAGGCAAACACCAACCATTTTGTCCTGGCATGGGCTGGGCTTTCGAACACTTTTGAGATGATGAAAGCTATATTCTGTTTTGCTTTCTGGATGTTATCCTGACTGCTATTATCTTTAAGCATCTGGGAAATCATATTGCATTTAGATGGACTAACTCTGTTTTTTAAATGAAATAAAAACTATCTCCTGCATTTTATTTTGAAATTTTGCATTTTGTATTTCCTCACAGTATTTGTGGTACACAGGTGAGGCACATCCAAACTGATGTACCTTGTGGCTTGGTTTCTAATCTATCAATCACCTTGAAGTTAATTCACTGATCAATGAATGCTTCCACATCTGAAGTACAGCACTGCTGTCAGACAATTTGTTGAAGATGAAACAGTCGCATGCTTAAAGTTCACACTTACATGTTTGAGGTGTTGCTGCAAACATTGTGGCTAGACTATTACACCATGAAACTGGAAGGGAGAGGAGAAACAAATTACAAGAGGTGGCATTGAGAGAAGCAGTGTCCTGCTCTCTGAAAACAGAGAATTTTATGATCTACCTCGTCCTGTGTGATTAGTCATTTGGAGAACAGCTGTTCACCACGTACTGGGCAGCACTCCAGCTGTGTGACATTATTGACATGCCCTGATCATCACCAATTTCTGCCTACACTTTGGCTTACATGCTT
Source organism: Sclerurus mexicanus (assembly GCA_013396755.1). Classification (NCBI taxonomy): domain Eukaryota; kingdom Metazoa; phylum Chordata; class Aves; order Passeriformes; family Furnariidae; genus Sclerurus; species Sclerurus mexicanus. The sequence continues at coordinate 400,340 of VWZF01003716.1, read as the reverse complement.
GAAATGTTCATTTTGTCAGCTTTTGGATCGACAGGAGGCTGGAGCCTGTGTGAAAGTGAGATGAGGGTACTTCTACAACAAACAAGACTTCTCATTTCATGTGTCCTTATGCAGTTTTCTTGTTTCGCTGACATTACACTTGAGTTAGCAAAGTGGGCTAACACTCCGCTTGGGGATCAAGTTGCAAAATGAAAAATTTTTTAGTTAGCAATTCTGTGTTGAATAATTTTCAGCAGTTAGAATAAGACTTTTTTTTTTTTTCCAAAAAGATAGGTTTCTGAGTGTTTGATTTCTGCTAAGTGACTGAAGGAGAGATTCCACAGATAATCTTAACATTTCTGTGTGGCCTCATGAAATTATATCTGTCACCCCTTCCCCCTCCAGGGGGTCAGTATATCATCAGGTCTTAGTCTAAGAGTTTTTGGAAGGGTTACAAAAATAACTCAACTGAAATGTAACTGACTCACTTGGAAATATAACCCATGCTAGAGAGCCATAAGAAACAGATGAACTATGGCTGTCCCAGATTTTGGATATGCTCTTTGGTCTCTCTTTGCACTTCAAAAGCATTATGTAATTGTCAGAATTAATCAATGAGTTGTGCTTACATGGAGAAAGCTGAAACAGAAAGGTTAGTTGCTTGAGAGCAAAACCAAAGGAAGAGAAGTAATCTTTTTCTTCTTAGTCCCACAGTAGACATATTTGATGGTGGTGTGGCTTGTTCTCTTCCTTCTTTTTTCCAAGAGAGTGTAATGTGTCTCCATCCCTGGTGCCATGCTCCCACAGACATCATGGGGCTGGCTCCCCTTCAGCAGGGCTGCTGTGGGTAAGCCTGAATGAGCCACAAGGACCTTGAATCCCTGGCACAGGAGGAACTACTTACAACCTTGCAGGGGAACATGATGATAAACGTTCCACTCCAGCAGCTGGTTGTTCTTCCGTTGCTCTCTTGAAAAACAAGGATTGATAAAACAGCAGAAGACTGACTTATTTAGGTTTTGGTTTACTTTAAGTATCTCGGCAGCTCAGTAGCTGCTTCTGAGAGCTCCAGTATCAACTGGACAATCAGTGCTCAGGGAAAGGAGCTTTATGTTTCCTTCAGTGTTAAAGGACAAGAGCTACCTGCCTAGCTAGTGAATGTGATTAATTGTCACTTGTCTGTAGGAGAGGAGTTATGGCCTGCTGGCTTGTCTGCCTTGCCTCTCCTACAAGGCTATAGAAAGGAGCAGAGGGATATTGTAGAATTTGTCTGTACAATGCTGATATAAAGTGAAGTGCATGAGTATAAATATACTTCTCCTTTTTAAACTAATCTGCATCCACAAATAAGCAGATTACAATAAAGTATGGGTTAAATCTCTTAATTTTTTCACAGAGAATAGCAGCCATGAAAAGCAGATCAGCTTCCAAAACTACTTCTTTGCCAAATGCAGCATTTCTATATATACACCAGCTTGGTCCACCACTGACATCCTAGTAGCAAAGGAATAAAATCTTTGTCTTTTAATGCCTGTGTTTATTCTTTGTCCCCTCAATAAATGCTCAAGACATGACTCTGTTGATGGGCATTCATCAGGTTTTGTTTAGAAGAATTGTTTTTTATACTCTCCTTGTGACAGAGGCTGGGGAAAGAGCTTCTTAAAACAGTAGAGCTGTCATGTTACTGAAAATCTTAATTTCTTCTTTTTACATTTAATTTAAAACTCATGTAAAATGATTGTGTTAAAAAAAGAAACTAGTGAGTTTTTATTACTTATTTGAAAAATTAAAGAGAGACCTTTCAAAAGATTCTCATTCTCCTCATCATATGCAATTCTTATTTTTGATACTTATTTAACCACAGAAAAGTTCCAATTTTTATATGTAGTAGGTGTATGGATTATGCCCTGAGATGTCAAGAATGTGGTCCTAGCTGTGTTATAGGCCTCTGTCCAGATAATGATTATGATCATAATCATTTTTTTAATTTGGGGGGTTGGGGAAGATAGGACTGTAGTGAGGCATTTTAAAACCAGAGCTGGGCTCCCCATCAGGTCTCCCCTGCTCTGAACTTTTCTCCTGCTCTTCATTTTTACATTGGGATAATTTTCTTTTTCTGTGTGTCCTTCTTAGTCTGCTCTCCTGACAGCCCAGCTGGTACTATTCATAATTGGCAGGCCATTCAGGGCTTAGGCAAAAATAGCTATAAATTAAAACACGAATGACTGACCACTCTCTCCCCTGCCTTGCACCTTCTGTAGATACTTCCATGTGTGGAAAATGAGTGGGAAATTATATCATTTTGTTCTAGCAAGGTTTTATGTATGCTTTGCAGGGATGTAAAGGAGTACAGACTGGTATTGTGTAGACACAGAGCCAATAGTTTACATTAAGATTGGTGTGCTAGTTCTTGCTTTGGTTCACACTTTCCACTTTTGGTGCATTTCATTAATTTTAATTATTTATAATATTAATAATACATCAATCTTCCTTCTGCTCTGTCCCAGAGGAACCCAATCATGAAAGTTAAAAATTAGGTATGTTATTACTGTATCTGCTAAGCATTAGGAGCCTGATTATTCTTGATAGTGATATCTGGAGAGTATACTGATAATTTTTAGATAGTGATTCACCTAGATAGTGAATTGAAATTGAAAGAGGGGTGGAGAGTGTCAAGCTATTACAAGCTATATAACAGCAGCTCTGGAAACCTCAATGGTGATTTAATAATGAAAAAGATCTAAAAGTACTACAAAAAAAAATAATCCAAAGCTTACAATGGTCCCTACCTATAACAACACTGATTAATAAAATACTTTTGAAATGCTAATTATTAAGATGAAAGGCTAATAATTAGTCTGTGTAATTATTAACCAACTTTCAGAACTGACCTGACAGCCATTTCCTGTGTTTTGGAAAGGATGATGGGCCGAGAGAGAAGGCTGCCTTAGTGATCCACCCATCCTTACTGCACAGATACGTACTGCGAGGTGTAAGCCCACAGCTGGTGCTGTAGCTGGGACAGGAGGAAAGTCTGACAGGTAAGTGTGTTTCTATTGAATGAATGGAAGACATGCTTAGGTTCGACCTGATCTAAATCTCACCCCTCTTCTGAAAAAGGAAACGTTCTGGGAACCTTTTGGCGTTGTTTTGGCATCTGTTTTGTTGACTCAGTGGTGTTTAGAGTCTGTTTGTAGCTATAGGAGCAATTCTTCTAGCAGGTTTGCAGGGCAGTCCATGTCCAACATTCTGGTCTAGCAACTGTAAATGGGGTCAAAGCCCTCCTAAGTCCACATTTTGGTAGTGCTTTTGCACTAATGGCTTTCCTTAGAGCCAGAATCCAATTTCTCTTAAATGCTTTAGGTCCAGTTGACCCAGGAGAAGGAATTCTTAGTAAGAATTTTCATTCCTCCTGCATCCAGTCATTGTACAAACAAAGTGAAGAACTCAACCCGAGTGAGTAAATTACTGTGTTTGGTATAAGTGTCTTCAGACTTCAGCAACTACAAGATGTGCAGCCAGACTTGTTTTCATTCTCTCCTCCCCTCTCCCAGGAACTGTTGCTCAGAAAAGAGTTTCTGGGATGAGTTTTGATTAGCTGTTTCTGACTTTGCATATACTTTTTTCCCTACATGCTTTCTGGCGTATTTTTTATATTCATGGGGTAATTGCTGTTCCATACTACATGGAGACCTTGATCTGCCACTAAAGCATGTCCTGGTTTGAAGGTGGAAGCTTCCTTTCGAAAGCTGCCACAGAGTTCCTATTCTTGCAGAAGGTAATGGATTTCAAAGCCATAAGGAAAGCTGTCAGTGGGATAAGGCTGAATATCACCCTAAGGTACATAGATATCTTTTTTTTTTTAAATTAATTAATACAGACTAAAGCTTCTCAGGACTTGGAACGTTAGGTGTATCTTCAAAGTGGATTTGCTGGCAGAAGCTGGGGTACAGGATCAAAGACGTATAATAGGTTCTTTACTGCATGAGCCAGCCTCAAAGAACTGAGAGTCATCTCCCGAAGAAGAAGTCAATGATGATTTGTTGTGTAATCTATTTTGAACACCTGTCAGAGCTCTGTTGTGACTGGTTTTATTGAGCAGTGCTTAATGCATAGTTGACTGACGTATCATAAAGTGGAAGGTAGATATGCTATGTTTGGGTTATTTTGAAGCAAAAGCCCATTTTAGGATGTAGTTAACTTCACAGAGTTTATTGCTGAAGAGGATGGAATTTGAAGAAATGTGCTTTTTAGATGAAAAAAGGGAGTTTGTGTGTGTTTGACAGTAATTCTCTTTACCTCTTTGAAGAGTGTGCTGAGCATGACAGTGTTGTGGGACTGAAACAAAAGGTGAAGAAAGAATAAGTGTTTTGCAGAGCCTCCCTTTAAAGTTGATGGCTGACTTGTTTTGCAACATTGGTTCTTTTTGCAGTTTCTGATCCTGGAGAAACAGACTGAGGTTTTCCCTGGGTTTGTGTTCAGCACACAACATGTTGATAGACGGATGTAATCAAGCACAGCTTAGGGAAAACCGGAACAGAGACCATAGAACCTGGAGAGCTGTCACAAAGGAACGAGGGAAGAGATATGGGGAAATTGATGGGCTAGAGGAACTGGAGGAAAATGACTCCTATGTTTTCCTCATTACCACACTCTTCTGCCTTTTATAGGTATTTTAATATGTTGCTCTTGGTCCTGGTGAGCCTGCTGTGTTGGCTCTTGTACTTTTGCTTCCCCTGCATGGTAGAAATGCTTACTGAAACAAGGATGAGAGATGGGGAAAATATGTTCATGTTGTTTGCTAGTGGGAGAATCCCTGATGTGATTCCAGGTGAACCACCTTCTAGACTTCTCAGCCTGCTGCCACACCTGAATTAATTAACTTCACAGAGATAGTTTTATTTACTGTGAGGAAGTCCCCAGAAGTTGTGCTTCTGTCTGTGTAGGAAAAAGAGTTTAAATCATTTCTGTAACTCCTTTCTCATACCTATTTTCTGTTAGAATTATTGTCATCTTTATTCTCTAGGTAATACTGAGAGCAAACTGATAATTGCAGCTTTTATATGCTGTTGGTACGATCACTTTTTCTAGGTTAAAAGATTTATCATGTTTTACCACAGTCTTATAAACAGGAAAAGCCAGCCTAAAGACAGAAGCGAGATAGTAATTAGAGAATGATAGAAATACAAATTTAAAGCAGCCACAGTAAGGCAGAGAATTTAAACAAAAGAGCGTCCCTTTTATTACAACCTAAGCCTTAATTATATATCCTAAGTCTTCTATTATATCCCAAGTTTAATTGCAGAAAACAGGGGATGGGAAAACTAATCTTTCACAGCCATATTTGGCAGAAGCTCTGGAATAAGATTGCCACTAGAGGAGAAAGTAGGAAGTGAGCCCTGGTGCAGAGAACCTCAGAGGGATCAGATGCTCTAACTTGGACAAGGGGAGATGAGGAGAACCTGGAACTGCTGCCACTAAGGAACAGGACACAAGTTACGTTGGTGAGTGCAGTCTGGATCTGGATGCCCCTGGAAGTAGCTGAGGGAGAAGCTGATGGTGAAATATGACCTGGTGATGTATTTTACTGTTTTGTCATTTAAAAAAATGTGTAACTCCTCATTGGTCATGTGTATTTGTCACAGGATGGCTTACCAGGCTCCCAAATTGTCTCTCAGCTGCCATGAATGGTGTTTGCTTGAGAGTTTGTTTGAGGAAATGTTATTTCAGAGGATCGGTAGCATCAGATGATGATCTTGCAGAAGAAACATTTTTAGATTATGAAAGGATACAGAATACAACTCTTTGTTATTTCTCAGTATTCTTAGATGATAGCAAGATTTCTCTGCTATGTGTGGGCACTCTCTCCTGCTGACAGCATCTTCTTGCTTGGTATTGTTTCTTCCCTTCCTCCCCAAAGTGGTCACTGAGAAGACACATGTCCTACCTCAATTAGTGTACAGGGTTGTGATCGGTCCTGCTAGCTGGTTTTTATTTCAGGGAATCCTGGACTTCATCTGTTTTCCTAGTTTACTTTGTCTCCAAATACACTGGATTGTCTGGCTAGTATGAATTGAGTCTGTTCTTGTGAGTGTGTTCATTAAGTCTGAATAATGAAAGCAACACTTTTCCTCTTGGTTTAGCACAAACAATGCAAAGCAAGCCATAACCTAGATAATCACGAAAGCTTAAACCTGTAAGTAGATTCCTCAAAGTTGCAAGAGTTAGAATGGTTTTGTGTTTGCTTGATAGAGGTTTGTTTTTTTTTGTTTTGTTTGTTTGTTTGTTTTTTGTTTTTTGGGGGTTTTTTTATTTGATTAGGTTTTGGGTTTGGGGGGTTTTTTTGTGGGTTTTTGTTTTTGTTATGGTTGTGTGTGTGTTTTGTTGTTTTCTTTTGTTGTTGTTTAAGAGGTTTTTTGGTAGGGTTTTTTTCATAGGAGTATTTTCTAATTACATTGTATAAAAGCCTTGGCAATTTTACCCACAGTTGAAAAGATCACGGATGCTAGTGGGCACTTCATATTGAATATTTAATATGTGTCTATAGTATCTTAATATTTCAGTACTTAATATTATCTGTTTTCTCTCTATAGACAGGAAACTGTCCTCTGTTTTCCCTTTTCTTCATATGAATTGACACACAGACAATTAAACATATCTCTTCCAACATGCTTTTAAAAGCATCAGGGCCCAGGTTCATGTAAGAATGATATGGTAGTGTCAGGAGCTAAACTTCCCTTTTAGGCTTAGATCACATTCCTCTTCCATCAGCTGAAGTACCTCCAAAGGGGAGCTGGAAACTTCATACCATGAGAGAAAGCTCCTGTGGATGCTCTCCCTCTGTTGCTTCCAATGTAATTTTGGTAGATGTTTATGATCTCCTTTAGTAGCAGCTTATATGAAGCATGGAATTGCTCAGAGAGAGAGCAGTTAGTGAGAGACTTATGAAAACAGTGTGTGTGGAAATGAGAGAAGGTCTTTACCTCCATTTAAAGTACTGTGGATTGTTGTGGGCTCCATCCCCAGCTGACAAAGGCACTAGATAAGTCTCCATGCAACTCCATTCCCAGCTGAGCTCATGGGGACAGAGGTTTGCTGTCTTTATTCCCAGCTGCCAATCAAGGAGACAGTTTGTCTCCATTGCTGCCATCTATTCACAGACATTCAGAGGGTATAGCTGGATTCTTCACCCACACAGCACTAAAGCTATGACTTTGTTTTATTGTAAAGAAAATGACAAAGTCTTCTGTGCTTAATATTATACAGTTTTCACGTCTGCAGTATAAAATGTATCTGCAGCTTTGGCACTGCAAAACCTGGGCTAATGTCTTGTATTCAAAGGCTTCTGCTTTTTTTTTTTAATGCATAGTTTTGTCCTCAGTATGGAATTTCTTTGCCAAAAATACTGGAGTGAAGAGACACCCAGCCCTCACCCTGTTAAAGAGGTTTAGAGCAAGCTGCTGATATGTCCTCCTGGACTGGGGGACACAAATCTGTCTGGCTGACACCTTTGAGAAACAAGAGTGTGTCTCCACATCTCTATCTCCTTTGCATAATCTCTGATATCTGAATTAAGTTTCATGACATATTAACACTTTGAAGCTGAGTTAATATACTGTGTTGTATAATACATTATGTATGACTTGGGCATCAATTGTGCTGGAGCAGCAGCAGCCACAGACTTGAAAATGTCTCTTTTGGTGACAGAAATCCTAAATAATACTGAAACCAAATTCTGTTGGCATAATTTTATTTTGCATTCCTTGTCCCATTACAGCACCTCTTACTTGCAAAATCACTCATGTTCAAGCCATCTAGCTTACTCTTCTCTCCTCCATGTACTTGTCACAAAGTCCCCGGTGCACATCTTTCATATTACAAATATTCCCATGGTGCTCCATGGTTAATTTTAGTTTGTAACATCAGAAGTGTTAGGATTTTGTTAGCTCTGCTGAGCCTGGGCACTATGATGTGAAAAAGAACAATGATGAGCATTAACATTTATAATAACAATGTGCTACAAAGAAGAGTAAAAAATGAAAACAACCCCCACTCTGTTTTTTCTCTTCTTGTGTATTTGTATTTTGTCCTCCCAAACACAGCTAGGATAGAGCTGTCAAGTAAACTATACATTGGTCTGACATTGGAGCCAGTATATATATAGGCAAATATTCAGTCGGAGGTTTATTGGTCTTAATATAACTCATCTTAAGCCTGATTACTTTGTTTCAAAATTAGACTCTTAGAACATATTAATTATGGACATATCCCCAGACAACATGGCTGTCCATGGGGGATTTCTGCCCTTAACTCTGATTAGTGTTAATAGGAGCTATCCATGTAAAATCCTAGAGGACCAAGAGAGAAACAGTGTTCTGCTAGCTGTGTTTTTTTTGTTTAGGGCATAGAACAATGCTGGGGCATTCTGGGAAGGAATTGGTAGAGTGCTTGATAGTGCCAGTCTGAAACCTTTCCTCTATTTATATAAATGCTGTAAATATTCCTATTTACAAGAGCATGCAGTGACAGGACAAGGGGGAATGGCTTCAAACTGGAAGAGAGCAGGTTTAGATTGGATATTAGGAAAAATTCCTTACTGTGAGAGAGGTGAGGCACTGGAACAGGTTTCCCAGAGAAGCTGTGGATGCCCCATCCCTGGAAGTGTTCAGGGCCAGGTTGGATGGGGTTTTGAGCAACCTGATCTTAGTGAAAGGTGTCCCTGCTTATGGCAGGAGGGGTTGGAACTGGGTGAGCTTTAAGATCCCTTCCAACCCAAGCCATTCTATGACTCTGGTGATTTCTGGATCTGATAAAATTGCATCACAATACTATATACAAAATAGTATATTTTAAATTTTATAGAGAGAGTGATACTCCTTTCTGTTTGGTTGGGGTTTTTTGTTGTTGTTGTTTTGGCTTTCTAACCTGAATTAGACATTAGGGAATACCTTTTTTATTTTTTTTCCCCTGGAAGCACCGGACTGAGGAATGCTACTATTATATAAATAATGTCTACGTGACTTGGTACTGTATGCACTAGTTATTCACTTGTCATTATTACTCCACCTTGAATTTGTTGGGGAAAAAATAATCTCATTTGGAATTAGCAACAGGAACAATTTCCAGACAAGGGGGAGTGTCTTGTGCTAGAAGCTTGATAAACTTAGAGATTATTGGGCTTGTGTTGTCTGAGACTTCTGGGATCTAGTTTAAGCTAAGCATGCAATAATTAAAAGTTTCTTAGTGATGGAGAATTTACTGCATCTTTTGACAATTCATCTCAGTAGCTAATTATACTTAAAAACATGCTTTTTATCTCCAGATTGAACTTGCAAATACTGGATTCTGTTGTGTGTCTGCCCACTAATTTAGTCTTAAGAAATATCTTCTTCTTGTCTAGTCCCTTAAAGATTATAATCTTCTCTTTGAAGCAAAATACATTTAGTTCCATGTCTCACTGGAAGGAGTGTTTTTTTCCGGACCTAAATCATTTTTGTTGCTCTTCTCGGCACTCTTTCCACACTTATTTGTTTTTATTTATTTATTTTAATTAAAGACACTGCAGTTTCCCAGAGGCTCGCCTGCTTTGTTCGCGGAGATGTTATGATTTGCTTGGCTTCATTCATGTGCACGTCTGCAGCTGTCCTTAGCAAAGCAAGTGGTGCAGATCTTCATCTCTGCCCTTGTGAAGGGAGCTCTGGCACCCTTGAACCCGTGGAAAGAGCAGGCAGGTGTTATCCAGAATCCAACCTAAAGGTTTTATTGTCTAACACCATTCAGAAGCTGCACCTAGAAATAAAGCAGGATCTCTTCCAAATAATCGTGCCTATTCTTAGCAACAGCTAAATCTTATGATCATCATGGTAGGCCCGTGTGACGGGAGGGCCGTGTTCCAGGGCGGAGGTGACACGGAATGCATAATGCATGCCTTACCATGGCGGGGGCACCTCAAGGAGGAGAAGACACAGCTTTCCGGATACACAAGGGGAAATAATAAGGTGTAACATTCTTGCAGTTGTGCCAGCTGCTTTGCAGTCACAGGAGGGCAACAGCACTCGTACCCAAAAATGGGAGCAACACAAGTAATTCTGTCATTTTCTGTCAGTCCGCTCTCCGCAAAGAATGGAAATCAAACTCTAGGATTAGATGAACACTGATGCTGTCAAAGCGGTGCCCGGAAGGTGGGGGGGATAAACAAATAGATCCAAATAAGAAAAGTCACAGTCTTCTCGCAAGGAACTGCAGGAGCTGACCATCCTCACCCAATCGCTTCCAAGCCCTGCCAGACCAGCTTCTTGCAAGGCAATGCTTTGAAATCGCTTTACTTGATTTATTCTTTACCCTCCTGACTTGCTACACTAGTTCAAAATGTCCTTTTTTGTATCATTCTCTTAATGAAAATGAAGGAAAAGTGGGTCAGGTGTGTGTGTGGGGTGTTCCTACAGAAATTATAATAAAAACGGAAGAGAAAAAAGCTCACCAGAGAGGCACAGATGGAAATTTATGTTGAAAACATGGTAGTGATGGAAAAGAGGCAGAGTATGAGTGTGATCCCTCTGTCTGTGGATAATTTCTTTCAAACAGGCTGTAACAAATATTTGTGGTATCTGAAGACATGGAAAATATACTTCCAAATGTTTGTTTTATTCTAGTTGCAGATGAATGGTTCAGGAAATCTTTATTTTCTCAATCGTCTTTTGCCACTCCATATTGTTATGACAACACAGACATGAGAGGGCATTTCCAGGGTCTTCCACTTTTCTGTCACTCAGTTTTGTTACAGTAAACGCATATGTGCATCTTCAGCTTTTACTTTGGTACAGAAATGATTAAAGCATTCTGTGTCGCCTCTCTCTTGACTTTTCATTTGGTCCTTGTTTAGGTCGGTTTCTGTTCCTGATCAAAGTTTTTGTTAGTGAAGGAAAGGAGACAAACGTTTTCTCTACTAATTTGCTGGGCTGTGTGTGTTAGCCTATTTTATGATGAAATACACAGAAGTGAAGCACTGAGACTGCCCCAAAGTAAAACCAGTAGCAAAAAGCTGTGCAGCTATAAAACTCATGACACTTTCATAAAGTATGGCTTTTTAGTGTGGATGGGCTGACACTTTCCTACTATTTCATCTTTTTATCAGATTTATTCAGTAAGGGTCAATATTGCTGCAGGCCAAATTACTGTAGGTATCGTCTCGAGAAGTAGTCTCTGCAAAGACAGGCCTCAGAAACTTTTTCTGATTTCTGTATTTAGCTCTGGTTATTACAATCAAGTCACTCAGAAGAGAGCAAACAGCAATTATCTATTCAGAAGGTGCATAAAGTCTAAGTTGATTTTGCTTTTGGTATTTTTTAATAGTTAAGGTAAACCTATCAGGTTGGGTGTTGGGTTTTATTTGGGGGGGATAGGAAGGTGGGAAAAAACCCTCACACCACACTTTAAAACCACATTAACAAAGAACTTTACTCAAGGAGGAGATGTTAATAAGTAATGAAACAAAGGCTCTTTTATTGAGATTAAATGTACATGTGTCTAAGCACAAAGTTCATGTTGCAAAGTGCAGCTGTTTCTCTGCTCACAGCCCCAAAGCCCTGGGTTCAAAGTCTGCCTGCTTTCCTGTCACAGAGCTGACCGGGGCAAGGTCCGGCCGAAGTTCAGGGTTCAGTGTCTGAGGGCTTGCTGGCTCTGTCAGCCGTGCTCTCTGACACGCTCGGGATAAGCAATAGTTGGCTTAAGATTATAAGTACAAACAACAAAAACTTCCCGTCCTCTTTTCCGATGTGTCAGACTTCGTTAAAGGAGGAACGTTTTGGAAGGAGTCGCTGAACTGTTTAAAAGTAATATGCTGTGTAAGGGAGCGACCTCACCAAACCCCACCGAAGGAACACACGAGTGAAGTGATGCATGTGGGAAATAGCGCCCGTTTGCATCTCCTTCCTCCTAAGGTTTATTTAAAGGAGGAAAAATGAAGTAAAAGAACTAATTCTCCATATCCAAAGAGATGAAGCTGAACTCAACTCTTAAAAAAAGAAACAGAAAAGAAAAAAGCTAGTCCATGTGTGTTCTTTGTGTCACGGTAACGGTGTTCCACACCATGGGGGCCAAGAGAACTTAATACGTCTGGATATCCTGCTTTCAGATCCTCCTTTTTCTCCTCCTTCAGAGGCTTTTTCGAAGCTAACACCAACTTTCTTGTTCATAAGGGCTGCAGACCCCACCTGTGCAGCTTTTTTGATTAGCTGTGGTCATATCAAAGGCTGCTGTATCCAAGCACAGACCCTGAGCAAGAGTGGAGACTGATGGCTGAGAGCAAAGGCTGGTACAAACACCCTTGGAGGAATTTATATTTCAGGCAATGCTGTAGTGCTATTACAGACAGAGAAAAGTTTCCTATCTGTTGCCACATCCTTTATCAAGGAAAGGATGGTAAACCGTGGGTGGTAAACCAAGTCATCAGTGCTCAGTGCCCACAGCATGCCGCAGGTCTGAGCAGACTGCTGTCATCTCACTTCACTGAAAGGAACATGGATGTTCTGAAAACTTTCGCAGACATCAGAGGTCTGCCCCCTTTGTATCTCAGTTTCTTTATGTCTGGGTTCAATAAATGTAATTACTGAGAGCCACAATTAAAGCCAGGACTCAAGGAAGGACTGTAGTGGCCAAAAACATGAGTTCTGGACCAAAAGGTTTGTGTGTTTAGAAATGATGAGGGTTTTTTTTTCTTTTCTGCAAACATTTATATGCCTGTCAAACACCAGAGGAACCTTCTTCTGATGAGTTAGTCCTATGCTTTCGTTATTATTTTGGGTCTAACCTCGCACTTCTCAACAATGTATTTAAGGAACTAACAGAGACCTACAGTGAACGCTCCAGACCACAGCTTGCAAGGGCTCAGATGGGTGCATGCACTATTTAGTGTTCAAAAAGAGTAAAAAAAGAAAAAAAAGACAAAAAAACCAAACCACAAAAACAAAACAAAAAAAACCCCCACAGCCAAAATAATGCATTATAATGTCTGAGACCTTCCTGGTAGAATGTTGAGTAGTAGAAATAGCAGGAACTGCATCTGTGATGTTCCGTTCCTATCCTGGGTTGTGGAAATTCAGAACTATTAGTCTTTTTTCTCTTGCTCTGTGCTGTCTCACTGCAGTGAACAGATCAGTCACTGATTAAGTAGTCACTATTAAGTAGTAATACTAGCAGAGCATATCCATAATTAGTTCATTTGGTTTGCACTGATGCAAATCTCTGACATAGAAGCAATGGTGAGTAACATTTCCTGTTGTCTCCATTGCTGAAGTTCCACCAGAGTCTCTGGCCTCTCTTTGCTATGCTGATTATACTTGGCTTTAGAATCTTTGTTTCCTAAGAAACTCTGACTAGTGTCGCTACCCTCCCCAGCACTTCAGGCTGCTGAAAATATAGAAAAAGATGGGGAGAAGATGATAAAATTAACAGGTGCAAAACGTGTACATTGCTTAGTGCACTGATAAAAGTCCTTCAGGCCACGTAGCTCTGTGTGATAACAACAGATTTGATCCTTGGCTTCCCTCATCCAAAAAGATGAGTCCTGTCAGACTATTACCTATTGTGTGGAGTGGGTTTCTTTCATTCTTTTTCTCTTGACATTGACACATATTAACAATGATGTATTTGCAGAGGAAAGCATAATGGGAGGAAGGGGGAGAGTTCCTATAGCCCCATGGTTAGTAGGGTTTCATGGGCTAGGGCAGCAGGCTGAAGTTCAGGTATATAGTCCAAATCAAGCAAAACAGGAACTTGGACCAGGTTTGCAAGGTAGCAACTCTTCTGGTTGTTGGCTTTACTAAGTAGATAGGTGAGTGTTTGCATCTCCCTCTTGCCTTTCCCTCCCCACATTTACATGACAGTCTTCTGTGCCTGTATCACCTGGCTCCAGTTAGAAATACAAGAACAAACACAAAAATTACTCACGGGTCAATTCTTGTTTTCCTTTTAAAATTTCTTTTCTTTTATTCTCCCTTTTATTAATTTTTTTAATTTAAATTTTTGTCTGTGTATATCTGCTATTGTTTCAAATTTAATATTTTTTTCCCAGCAGACTGTTTGAGAATCATCCCACCTGTTGTCTACCTGAACCAAGAACCAGATCCTAGAGTAGGACTGTGCTGTACTACTTGGTTGGAGTTCTTCTGGGATCCTAGTATTGGGAGAGACTTAACAGGCAAGTAAAAGTCAGTTTATTCAAGGTGCTGAGAGCCTTAGGAGATGAGTCCTATTGCTTTCTGTCCTTTGGAAAAAAAAAAAAAGAAAAGGTGTACACACACAAATATGGCTTGCAGAATTTTTTTTTTAATGCTGAAACTAGTATCTTTCCACTAAGAGAATGTGCCTGTGAATTGTTTTCTTCTTAGCTGACACACTCCCCAGTCTGTGTTTTGAACCCCTTCAGGTAAGGCTGTCAGAAAAGCCTTCCTTCCATCTAGCTCATGCAAATTTAGATGTCTTCAGAAAACACAAGGGGATTTCCTTGGTTGGAATACTGGAAGAAAACAAACCAGAATAGTCCAAAATATGATTGGCACAGCTGCCCTTGGGATAGCATTTTTGTTTGCTTCTGATTATTTTTTGGATTTTTCTCTCCTTTTCAGAAACTTCTGTTTTGTGTGTCTTCTCCATTTAGTGTTGTCCACTCTGGAGTTGTAAAGAGGGCATGTCTGCAGCTATTCTCCAGAGGTAGTTAAGGCAGACTTTCCACCACCACTTGCTTCTTCCCAATGTAGGTTGTGTTCTATCAGCGAGAATGTGCTTGTACAGATACTTAAAATGCTCTGTAGCGCAAATTAACATCTATCATTTGGTGTCATATTTATGCAGTAAAACAATTTGTGAACTAAGACTTTACATAATTTTTTAAAAATTGTATTTCAAATAAAATACGAATGTGTTCTGGGTGAATGTTAAAAGCAGTAGAGATCTTTCAGTAGTTCACTACTTTATATGTTGGTAATAATGAAACCAGTACACCTTGGACTAGTGACACAGATTGTTACAAAATTAGAATGAAAGAGTGAATTAAAAGGAGGTTATTTTTATACGTCTAGCTATATTTGTTGTGTAAGGCCTGACAAACTTCTTCAAAAGAGTTGCTCAAACAGCAATGTTTTTTAACTCCCATTCAAGTTAAACGTTTCACTGGCAAGAACCTCAGGTTTTTGCACTCCAGTCCTAGAGCATGGCCTGCAATATGTAAAATACTGATTGAAAATACACTTTTCTAAGATAAAAAAATTAGTAAAATCATCACATTTGCCTACAACCTGTTAATGATGATATATTGGAGAAAGGTTCGAGTCTTTGTTATGAAAAGATGTTCCTTTTGGTCTTTCTGTCTGATAAGAGATTCCATATGAAAACACAGATTTGTATTGCTTCTGTGTTAAGTGGAACGTTCTGCATGATCTCTGTGTTGTCTGGATCTGGGCACTGGTTTGCCACAGTTAAGAGTGAAGATCAGTAGTTTATTGTGGAGATGCTGGCTTTAAAGTCAGGGTTGAGATTGTGGTAGAAGCTTTTGGTTTACTATCTCAAGTCTCAAAAAAAAAAAAAAGAATCTCTATAAACTGCCACCTACAGTGGGAGTGATTTAAATATTTAATGATATTCTGGCTGGAAAAGGAACGAATGTAGAAGGATCTTCTGGAGTTAACACAGAATTTATTTCTTGCCAGTGTTACTTTTAGCTTGTTCTTCTTTTCTCTAAGTCACTCTCACACTCTGGGATTGATCCTTTGTTCCTGCTCTTTTTCCCCAAAGTGCTCCCTGCCTGCGTATCAGTATGGACGTGTAATTTTCATCTGTGGAGAATTTTCCAACTTTTTAGTCATAACTGAAAATTTATGTGCTCAGTTCAGCTCGATGAATTACATGACAAATCTGCAGCACTGCAGACGCCATCGGGGAGACAGAGAGACTGGCCGTCTGTCTTGCCAAGTATCTCAGCAATCCGAGGACAGAATAAGCTTCCTAATGCGCAGCGTATGTGACAATGAGCTGTGTTGACTTTTTGATATATACGGGTACAAAGTTCCTCCTGGAGATTTTGTTTCTGAATGAGAATTTGACGCAGCTCGATATCAACACTGTGCTCTCATATCTGTCAGAGAGGGACAGGGAGGGGAAAACATTAGGGCATTTCTGTGCGTTATCAGCCGTGCTGGTGGGTGGTGTGAAGACCGAAAGGGAGTGAGTGTACTTCTCACAGCCTTTAAGGTGTGCTTCTGCACGGGAAGGCTGTGTTTGATAATGCAACTTCAATGTTCACTAATTAGCTCTTACTTATTTACATGAATTATACACTATTTTGATATATTTGTTTTTATTTCAAAACTTTGTGCTATTTTTTATGCTGGATATATAACAGCCCCATGCATTTATTTTCTGTGTTGACAAGCAAACTTGCTTCCTTGTAAGCAGATGAATTGTTTACTTTTCAGACAAAATAAGAACATGTTCTTTGGAATTATATTATAGCATGATCTGGTCTGGCTGAGAGACTGATAGGTAGACATTACACAAACAACAGGTGTTCAAATTTATTGCTATGGCTGAAATAGCATTTGCTGAAATATAAATAAAAATCTCAGAGATTGCATGAAAGATTTGAAAATGTGTCCAAAAATTTTATTCATATCCCATTTCAACAGCTCATTTCACATAACAGTGAAATTGTTTTGGCTTACTTGGTTTTGGAAGTGGAGACAAGATAAAATAATTAGTTATTTTCTGTTATATGATGTATTTTTTTTCTTTTTTCCAGGAAAGATCCTTGTATTAAATATAAGCCAACTGATTTTCCATGGATTTCATTTGAACTTCAAGTTTTAGGTCAATAAGACTTTGATTTCTTTTTTCAAAATACCAAATCAATTTATGTGAGGGATAGAATATAAGTTTTAGCTTTAGTCTCCATTTTCTATCTCTAACATGTTTTCTGAATGGACTCTTGTATTCTGGAATACTAGTGATGCAGGGCTTGCTTACCTTGACTAGTACCAGGAGTCAGTCGCTGCTTGGACATGTGGTGAAATGAAGCTGGTGAGGACAAGGACACACCCATGGAAGACAGGAAAAATCTTGGAATGTCAACTTAGAAAGGTTTGGGTTGGAAGGGGTCTTAAAGATCATCTAGTTCCAATCCCCCTGCCATTATGAAACTAGCCAGCCATCTTTCTTGTAATTTAATGATGCTGGCAAAATGACTTTAAATCCTACAATTATTTTTCATGTCTCTGTGAAGTTCTAATTGTTGTTAGATTTTGCTTTTCTGTATTTGTCTCCCTTTTTTCCCTACTTTGGCATTGACTTTTGTGACAAGGAGCTATTGTAAGACAGTGGTTTTGAAAAACACATCCTGTATTTCTTAAGCATCAGCTCAGTGAATCTTCCTTTGAGCTGCAAATCCATTCCAATACTCAGGATTTTAGCCAGGGCCACAGGGCAAAACCCGTCTGTTGCACAAAAAAACCCAAAAAGCCAAGGGACTTTTAATGATCAAGCAGAGATGATAGGACCTTGGCATATGAAAAACCCTGAAGTAGTAAATCAAAGCAGGCTGTCTTGAGTGTAGTAATATTTCTATGCTAATAAATTAGTGTCATAAGTGATTTGTCAATAAGATGTAGAATATGCTATGAAGAAAGTCAGACAATATTTTTCTTTCACATAGAAGAATAGGGTGAGGTCATAGCAAAATCCTCAACATGATCTTTTTTCTAAGTAAGATGTGGGTGGTCTGACCCACTGCACTATTTTTGCATATTGAAATTCTTATATGCCTAAGATATCCTTATATACCTGAGCAAAATTTAACCATTTGGAAGAGTTTGAGAACTGCTGTGGTAAGGAGCTGCAGTGCTGTAGCAGAGAACACTCCAGTCCAGGGATATGCAGAACTTCTGAAGCAGCAGCTCCAAAACCTGCTTGACCCAAGCTGTACACGTGTTCATGGCCCATTCCACCTTTCTTCTCAGAGATGTACCTCATAGCTGCCCCTTTCAACAAGAACTGCATGCCCAAGGAGTACTGACATTGATATCTGTCCATCACTATTCCCTCACACAGGTAGCAAACCATGCCTGTCTCTCTCACAAAGCCTCCAAACTCTCATGCTAATGCAATGCAGACAAGAACTCTTGGTCCACAGCCATGCACAAAGCCGATTTACTATTTAAAGGGATGTTAGGCACCAGTCCTGAGGAACCACAGCAGCAAGGAATTTGAACTTGGGCCTATGACTGTGTTGGGACCAGTACTGTTCAATATCTTCATCAATGGCAGTGGGATCAAGCGTACCCTCAGCAAATCTGCAGACAAAGCCAAGCTGTGTGGTGCAGTTGACATACCCGAGGAAAGGGATGCCATCCAGAGGGACCTGGACAAAATCCAGACTTGGACCCATTTGAACCTCATAAGATTCAACATGACCAAGTGCAGAGTTCCCAGTACCAAACCAGGCTGGGGGACGAACAGATGGAGAGCAGGCCTGCCAGGAAGGATTTTGGGGGTGCTGATGGATGAGAGGCTGATGCAGCCACGTGCATTGGGAGCCCAGAAACCACCCGTGTCCTGGGCTCCATCCAGAGTAGTGTGGGCAGCAGGGCAGGGAGGGGATTCTGCCCCTCTGCTCTGCTCTGGTGAGACCCCACCTGCAGTGCTGCCTCCAGCTCTGGGGTCCCAGCATGGGGAGGACATGGACCTGTTGGAGCGAGTCCAGAGGAGGGTCCTGAAGATGGTCAGAGGGCTGGAGCACCTCTGCTGTGAGGAAAGGCTGAGAGAGTTGGGGTTGCTCAGCCTGGAGAAGAGAAGGGTCTGGGGAGACCTTATGGTGGCCTTTCAGTACTCGAAGGGGGCCTATACGAAAGATGGAGATAAACTTATTATCAGGGCCTCTTGCAATAGGACAAGACGCAATGGTTTTAAACTAAAAGAGGGTAGATTCAGATTAGATGTAAGAAAGAAATTTTTTATACTGAGGGTGGCAAAACACCATCACAGATTGCCCAGAAATGTGGTGGATGCCTCATCCCCATCACATTGGACAGGGCTCCGAGCAAACTGGTATACTGGAAGATGTTCCTACACACTGCATGGGCGTTGGAAGAGGTGACCTTTAAAGGTCCCTTCCAACCCAAACCATTCTACTTATCTTTTGATCTGATTATTCACGCCAGGCCCTATTGCATCAACCTTCCTCCACTGCTACTTCATGCATACAAAATTACAGGTGGAAGTCCAGTCTGACCATTTGGCATCCCTCTCTGCAGTGATACTAAGAAAAAGACTAAGGAGGGTCAACGAATTATTAAAACTCTAAAGATCCATACTAGTGCAACTTTGATCTGTTTTGTTTAATTCATTCCTGCCTTTAACAGATGCAGAAGTTCCATGTTAGTACAAAATTTAGAAGTGTTATGTGGATGTAATGCCTCTGGAACTTTCTGGTTCAGCAGCAGAAGAAATGGAAGCCTTCTATTAATCTACCTAACAAGTATGATACTGAGAAAAGAGGTTCCATCTTTCTAAATATCCAGAGTTTGAAAGGGTAAAAGGCTGGTTTATTTGCCATGTTTTTCAGGGAAAACTTACTAATCTGTGAAAAGATCTTTTGTAGTAGTAGATCAAGTTCCCTGTAGTTTGGACCTGCTAGCCAGAGCACATCAGCCAGTGGCTCAGAAGCAGGTCTCTGAGGCAGAACTCCAGCACATCTTTTCACATCTCATATATTTTCAGAACTACCTCTGCATTGTGCCCTGTGATTGCAGTTTCTTCATGTGGGTTTCTGATTTCAGATCGTGATTCCTGGGCAGATGCTTATTCCTGTCTCTGGCTGCTGACCCTTGGTTTGACTTTCTGGTTCCTGATTTTTGGCAATGAACATTCAGCTCCTTTCCCAGTTCTGGACATGGGCCCTAACCTTTGGGCTGAATAGCCTGGGCTCCAGTCTGTAATCCTAGATGGCCACCAGGTCATCTGTAGTAGACTGTACTCTAATTTATTCAATAACAAATGAACTCTAAGAGATAATTTTGGGTGGGTTTTTTTTAATTTATGACAACTACAGCTATTTGTTTGTAAACTGGTTTTCTATCCGTATTTTGCTAAATTGCTAGATCTGAACTTCTACTTTCCATTAGTTATTATATTGAGCTAATAGCCATTCTTTCTTTGGGGAGAATATCCTCATATTTCAGCCAGTGGAGCAGGTGAACAGAACTGTTAACATATATAAAAATTTCAAATTGGTGGCTATGAGTTGAATAAATTACACCAGAAAAGACAATAGTGTCAGAACTTCCATTTCATTTATATATGGAACGTTTTAAACATTACTGATATACTGTATGCATGGTCTGCTTTTTCTTATGGGAGTTCATAATGTTATTCCAGCATACATGTCATAAGAGTGTAAACAGGCACTCAAACAGACCCCCAGACCTGTAAGAATGTCATGACTGAAACTTGATGAAAATATGAGTTATGAAGTTCACAAAGTATGAAGATAAATTTCCAGAAAGAGGAAGAACTGAAATTTATAATGTGTGTTAAATGTTCAGGTGGAAGAAGGGTCAGATTGCTTTGGCAGGAGAATAAATGGAGAAGGAGCACAAAGCTAAAATGAACTTAAGTTAATACTTAATCAGTTACAATATGGAATAGGCATTAATGTGAATCTGAGTGAAAACTGCTTTTAGATATCCTACATATGCTACATGGTTTATACACAAAGATGTAGCATAGACATGTATATACATGTGCTCAACAGAAAATAGAAGTTGCAAGACCTGGGTGAATTTTATTTCATTTTGCCCATCAGAAGTTCAGGAATAAAAAAAGTTCCATGTTGATACAATGTTTTTGCTTTGTAATATTTTGATGGTGTTAGGTATCCAAAATTAAAGTAATAAATGTTCCATCCTGTTCCTATGTCAAAATGTGACAGTTGTCAACCTAGGAAAAGTGTGCCTGTTATTTTGCTGTACTTTAAAGGCAAGTTATACTATAGTCTGCTGTTCATGGCTGTTTCATACAAATGTGAAGCTTGCTTAATTTTAGAGTTTAAATCAAGGCACATCCATATAGAAACAGAGTAACTTTTTTATGAAATTATACAAATTTCCGTGCTAAATGTATCTCCTTATGCCCTTTGACAAGAGGAATTGTCCTTTCACTAGAGTAGTTTTTCTCTAAATATGTTTTTCCCCTGAAGCAGGCAAGATCAAATAAGGGATAGCAAGATGTTTGTAGAATTTAGCTAAGACCTAATTGAGATTCTCCTTTACTTAGTATAAGTGAAGAGGATGGTGGAACCAGCAGGTTTAGTGTATTGCTTTGGTGTGTTTTTTTCCAAGTTGGTCATGTACGTTAATAAGATTTTACATACTTTTGTTAAACTAACAGTTCAGAGAACGAAATATGGTGAAATAAAACAAGTGCCTTCTTCAATTTGTGGTCCAGTTAAAATTTGTTAGTGTAAAAAGCTACAGCAGAACACCAGGGCATAGCTTTTATCTAAACTGAGAACTTTTACTTAGTATAAAGCTCTTTAATGGAACTGCCCGTGAACTTGTGTGACATTCACCATGTGTAATGGTATATTTTTTTTTTCTTTATCCCCCTCTAAATGAATTAAAAATGGAAAGTACTTCCAGTACCTCTTGGTAAGTACCAAGAAGTCAGATCCCTTGGTACCACAGAGGTCCTTTCTTCATTATAGGCAGGTAGTTTCCATTATTCATACTGGGTACCATTTCATTAAAAGTCCCACTATGACTTAAAAAGCAAGATATTGAGAGATGTTGCTGGAG
The DNA here is from genome assembly GCA_013396755.1 of Sclerurus mexicanus. Taxonomy (NCBI): domain Eukaryota; kingdom Metazoa; phylum Chordata; class Aves; order Passeriformes; family Furnariidae; genus Sclerurus; species Sclerurus mexicanus. Next base: position 378,522 of record VWZF01003716.1, on the reverse strand, counting down.
TGCTGTCTTTTAATTTGATATTTTTCGATCCAGCTGTTTTAAAATTTCTAAGAATAAAGCTTCCATTACCTTACATTAGACAAGATTTTTATAGGCAAGAACATCTAATTCTTGCCTAGTTTCCCTTGATAGCCAATTGCCTTTCTTAAATCTTCACCATTTACTTCTAGGTTAATCCTTTCGCTTTGCTTTAAATAATTTCTCTAATTCCTTGATATCCATACATTGCTGTTAGTTATATATAGGTATTTTTCATGACACCCCCATCCACTTAGCTGGTGAGTAGCCAAGTAATACATACTTAGCACTTTTAATTTTACCTCATAAATCAATCATTGTAGCTGCAAAATCAGTTTCGTTTTTTTCTTAAACCATCATTCAATACAAAGAGTCCATTATGCATGTCTGTGAATAATATATTAACTCTGTGGTTTAAATTCATAAACAATGTTACACAATCAACTACATAAAATTGCTCACTTTGAAAATTGTATAACTACAATTTCTATAATAGTAGCTAAAAGACAACAGCATTAAGCCCAGCATTGTCACTCTGAATTGCCACTGGTAAAGCAGAGGCCTCTTAAATGTGCAATTATGATAGAGAGAAAGCGTATTCCCTGTTACAGATTTATTGCTTTAAGTACTTTTCCAAAGGCTTTCACCTTATTTTGTATTGCTGTGTACTAATGGTGTAAGACAAGATTACTTCAGTGAATGGTTTTATTAATATAAGGCAATACTACTAAAGATTTTTTTTAAAACTGGATTTAAAAAATCTTTTTCACTGTGCTGTATTCTCTATCAGCTGTTAAAAAAAAGATAAAAATTCCTTCTTCACTGATTTTGCTCTTTTGCCCTTGGCAAACATTTCTTTTTCTCTTGGGATGGAGATAGAATGAATAGCAGGATCTACAAGAAAAGAAATCACAATCCAAAACCAAAAGGAAGCACGTCTATATGTTGATAATTATTTGTTCCAAGTCTGAAGATGAAACCGGGATCCAGATTCCATATGCTAGACAGAGTGTGAATGTCTCTGGTGAGGGTATTCCTGCTGTATTATAGTATGTTTAGATAAGGCAGAGAAAGAGTTGAAAAAGGCATTACCATTCTGTCAAATCTGGGAAACTGAGGCAGGAAAAGAGATGAAGCAATCTGTCCAGTATGACAGAATTCAGCAGGAGAATCAGGAGTGTAAGCTCCTGCCTCCTCGTTGAACAATCTACAAGACTGTATTTATTCTATAATCTGGTTTTATGCTCTTATCTATTTAATCTTCCCCTCATACCAATTTTTATAAGTATGTCTCCACAGAGAACTCCAGCATAAGAAATGTTTCTGCAGATGAACCCTGAGGTTTTATAGTAACTCTGTATAATCATTACACGGGAGGTACTTGCCTCTAAAATGGTGCAAATTACCATCAGGAGTGAATCATTTGAGCCCAGGGAAGGAAGCCTTGCTTCTCTGCCTCTTGCCTCCTTGCCATCGCTCACCGTCCACAGCAGCCGCTCTTGTGGCATTACATAATGTCACATATGTTCGTCCAGATTGCCTGGTCCTGCTGCGGGCAGGGGAGGCACCACAAAAGGCTCCCCCTCACCCTCCTTCTGCTGTCATGGGCGGGAGAATCCCGCTTGGGGATTTTCCTATAGGGCTTTTGGGAGGCTTTGGGCCAGGCTTTGTGCTTCCTTGCAGGTGGGTATTCCTTCAAAGCACAGGGAGGGGAGAGATGCTGAGAGCCCATCACCCACCTCCCATCCCATGGCTGGGCTCCTGCAGCCCCCCGGAGCAAGGCAGTACTGAGGGGCTGCTGCCTGTGCTCCCCTTTTTCCCAGTGCTGCTGCTAAGGAAAGGCTGCACACTGGCTCTTTTCTTAGCCTGCCTCATGGCTCTCCTAATCCACTTTCCCCTGTTTTCCTCTCTAAGTTAGCACTGCCTTCCTGCCACCTGCATATTCACACACGAGGGCTGTGTGGTCAAAAGTCAGTGTCTTGTAGCCATTCTTAACCTTTGCTGCATAAAAAGTACGGGCCATTCATGAGTTGGACTTGATAATCTGTGTGGGTCCTTTCCAATTCAGAATATTCTGTAAAATGTCTGTGAAAAAAATAAAACAGAGGGAGTTATCCCATAGCTTATAACTGTGGTATAGAAATACACTCAAATGAAATCTTGGGCATGGAATTAATGCATTTGTTACTCTACCACTCAAAGTACAACACAGCCACTAGCTCTTTAGTGTGGTGTACCAGTTATTTCACAGGTTATTTGTTTAAACTGAAGATCCCACCACTTCTTAATTGTGAAACTCCAAAGCTGCTACAGTTCCAGATTTATAAAACAGCATTATAGAGAATATAGGCCTATTAATTCTACAGTCTAATTTCTGATTAGATTTTACAGCACCTCTGATGAACTGCATAGATTTCACCCATTAAAAATGATGACAATTCAGTTCTGTCATTTTAAGTAGAATTAAAGACAGTATTGCCAAGTATGATAATATCTTATGAAAAAAAAGAACCAACATTTATTTATATATATAAATATATATAAAATTAAAATAGCCCAGCACCATGTTATTTCTCTATAGGAAAATTGCACTTGCCAAGACAGTGGGACTGTTACCTGTTAGTGCAGTCAAGAGCCTGTGGGTCTGACAGCTGACATCAAAAGAAATTCTCCATTCAGGCAGAGCAGGTTAAGTAATGTTTCCTAGCACAGTTGTGTAATGTGTCTGTTGGCAATTAAAAGAGCCTGCTAGAGCTGATTAAGGAAAAGCGTAAAGTAAACTGTTTTCTATCAGAAAAAAGTTTTGTTAAAAATTTAAATCTCTACAATGTCTATGCCTTGTTCTAGAGGAAACGAAAAAAAAAAAGTTGGTTCTTTTTTGTTTGTTTGTTTAATATGAAAAAGAAATCCAAAACTGAAACAGTCTGTTCTGGATTTTTTTTTTTAATGCAAACTTAAAAAAACACCCCCAAAACCAAAAATGGAAATGTAGTAATATGAAAATAAAATTTCCATTTTCTTTACTGTCAATTTTAACTTTAGGGAAGTTTAGGGCTTCAAATCTGGATTGGAAACAACACCAGATTCTGAAACCAGACATAAAATGACATTCACACTTGTAAGATGACTTTCTATTTGCATTTGTAGATGCAAGGTATGTTTTTTAGCTCTGATTTGCTACACTAATCCTGTTGACTTCGCTTGAAAAGAATGGCATGTTTCCCACTAACTTTATTAGTGGCAGGATTGGGCCTTGATGCAATACCTCATGTCACAGCAGCAAAACTTGTTGCCAATAGTCTGTCTCAAGGGAGGAGATTTCCAGTAACTGCTCCCTGAGAACTATTCTAAAAATGCAGCTTTTTTCTGTCCGGCCATTGGGATAATGATATACGGCATCCCTGAAGAGAGGGGCATTGACTGAGCTGCATTGATGGCACCAGAGGTCCCTGCTGGCTTGTTCACTAAACAGAACTGGCAACTGACTCTGAAGATAAAAGTTCTTGACGTTTTTCCAAGCTGGTGGAATGGAGCTGAGTGACACTTAGAAATAAATAGAGGAGGGAATAGTATGATCTTGAATGACAGAGGAGCTTTCATGAAGTACTTTCACGGGGGAGATGTGGGATGTACTGTTCCAGGCTTGAGTCTAGGGGATTTGTTGACAGTTGGATAATGTGCGTGTTTGCTACCAGTAGTATGAAATGTGGAGAAAAACAGAGGGAAAAGTTCCAAAGGAATCTTTATTCCCTCTTAAATGGTTAAAACCAAAATACAATGATATATCTTTTCCATCCCAATAATTGACTCTACAAATTGTCAATCTCTTTGGAAATCTATTAGAAGAACGTTCTCTCTCCTGACAAGGAAATGTACTTCATGCAAAACATTTGTCATTTGTCTGTTATCATAATTCATGATCTTATCCTTCATTCTCCTCCTTGTTTAAGAAAACAGAAATAGTACTTTTAACCTGACACTTCAAAGGTAAAAATATTGTGAAGAGGTCCCCATTCTTTTTCTTCTCATCTCTAATCTCAGCCAAAGCCTTTGAACATCAAAGTGGCTCAAAGTTTGGGGCAAGTTCTTAAGGATTGGGTTGCAAGAAAGAAATCAATTGAATTTCCATGTTCGTATTCAACATAGGCCAGAAAAAAATATTAATATTCAGGAATAGTTTAATCACTTACAACAATTAAAACAAGTTGCTGCTTAATCTTTTGCTCAGTACAATGAAGCTCACTCATTCCATTGTACTGCTGTAAAAAATCCTTAACTTCTGCCAGTCAGAAATTGCAGGAGAAAATTCCTAACCTAGGAATTGCAAAACAATTAGAAATGAAAAAATAAATTTCCTAAACAAAGAATGCTGTCATTTTAATTATGGTATCACACTGTCATGTAAAAGGTTAACACTTAAGAAATGAATCTTGTACCCTTCATCTATTACCTCGAAGCAAGTCTCATTTTCACATTCATTTTTGTAGGGTGCCATCTAAGTTAAATACTTTTCATCTCTCTCAGTTTATCTCTAGATGTATTCTCATTACAGCAGTCACTACAGCCAAAATATTTTAATCTTCAGTATAATCCCTGTAGGCTCATATTCTTAGCTACAATTTTAGGAGTTCTCAACTGCTCTTTTCCTTTTAAACAGTGGCACTCCTTTGTACAGCAACTCTTGCTCTTGTAAGGACATTTTATAAACAAGTAAGTTCTGCAGTCTGTTGTGAAATTACCTTCGCTGTCAGTGCTAGAGAGTCAAAAATCCTCCCTCTCCCCACTACTCACCTTCGAAGTTTTGTGTTCTTGGGAAAGGTTCTAATAGCACTGTTTTGGTAGGTTTAATTTCTGGTCATTCTTTTTCTTTTTATTGCTGATAAGAACACACTTTACATAAATAATAAAACATGTTATTCCTAAAACTAGGTCCCTCCTCAGATCTGCATGACCACACCTGGATGTGCAAAGCTGAGGGACCACAAGAGTCAATGATCAACTCTCCAGCAAAAAGGGATGCCACCAGGAAAGCCAGTAAGGTGGGCAATGACTCTGTAACATGACTGCTTCTGGTTTAGGCTGTGGTATGTTTTGTAATGGAGCATTTTCACTGATTTCAGTAGCACCCCCCATGAAGGTTCTCGTCTAAAGGAGGTTGCCTGAAAAAAACAGGCTGTTCTCTTGTTTGCCAGGGCAGGCTTGTAGGTTATTTCTTTATTTATTAGTTAATAGCAAAGACTGTTTAGTTAAAATTCTTACAAATGACTAAAGGAACAAAATAAAGTTAAACACCTCTATATTCCATGGCAGCTGATGGACGTAGCACCTTCATAAGCCAGAACCCCTCAGAAAACAACACAAGTCTTGTGCAGCTTGTGGCATACTCAGACCATCGCCAGGCACAGCAGTCCAGGCTACCTCTGTCAGCCCTAATCCTCTGATCAACCTGACAGAAGGGCAGTGGCATGTGAGCGCTTCCTCCAGAAGAAAATCAGAGTTTGCAAGGAAATAGTTTTATTTCAATATATAGGATATATCCATAGTGCACAAACGTTGGGATTCAGGAGCTGAAAAGTGCTTCTGAACCTGCCAGTTGGGATATACCATCTGTTTCTGAAATATATACAGGACACAAGGAGAAAGCCATCACCCAGTGCCCATGCAATAGCTTTAAGAACATGAGCAGAGGATATATGGTTTTACATCCCATCTTTTTTCTGAACTCAGTGATAAAGCTTCCATTACCTTAACTTGGTAGAATCAGCCCCCTTGACAAATATTTCTTAGTAATAAGTCAAAGTTCATGAAAAACTTGGTAATGAAAGAGCAGTAACAGCTTAAATAGATTTTATGGTGTATTAGTAGCCACTGGGAGAGAACAGCAGGTAAGAAACAGGCATTAGTCTGTACAATACTTGCTCTGGAAACAGAACTTGTTACAAGATGAAATTTGATAATCGGCCTCATCAGCGGATCAACAAGCTGGGCATTAAAATAATCTAGCCTAGGGAACATAAAAGCATGAGTGAGCAATAAGCAAAGCACATTTAGTTCAACTAATAATAGGAAACCCTAATCTTTTGACTGCAATACTGAAAGAAGAGCTTGCAATCAAAATGGGGTTTTTAACCAATGAACCTGCGTTGAATTTTAAAGATGGGTTAGAAGTTCAAGTGGACTTGGGTTGATGGCAAAAGCCAGCCATGAACAGCTCAGGGTTTTTTTCCTGGTTTTAACTGAAGAAAATTGATGCTTGTAGAGGCTTTTATGCTTACCAGCTTGTCAATATGGTAATAGCATAGTCTGAAATTGCTGGTTTGGTTGACGAGATCTGCATCTTGTCGGCAGAGAAATGAAATCCAGCATCATGCCAGTGAACAACCCTGCACACAGGCAGCTTTGGATTGCTGAGTAAGAACAGGGCCAGAATGGAACCCTACAGAGCACGAGAAATAAATGCTCTAGGAGAAGGACACAAATTACCCTTGAAAATATAATGCAGGTAACTGTTGGATAAATATGATTTAAGCCAATTTAGAACTGTGCCAAACAGGAAGATAAAGTTCCTCAGGCATTCAAGAAGAACATTAAGATCTAGCAAAATGAAAGTAGCTGGAGAATGAGTGCCTGTCTTTAGGAGAAGGTTACATCTCATTGCTGTCTTGCTGAAAATTTTAAATAGTAAAAATCTCACCGAAAATATAGAGTCTTATCCATATACCATATCTTATCCATACTCACTGAAGCCAAAAGCAAATCCTTTACGTATTTTGGTGATGTTGGTTTCTGGGGATGTAAAATAAGAGAAATTCATGGAAGGATTTTATGCTTTGTGTTGTGTGCACCTCTTGCATTCTGGATCCCAGCAATTAAATAATGCTTATTGCTACTATTTTTCATTTAGCTCAGAAGAAACAATAAAAAGACAATCCTAACAAAGGGGTGAAACATTCTGCAAATCCTGATTTTTATCAATTTTCAAGAATTTGAGAAAAATTCAACAGATTTCCTTTTATCTTCTGGTTTATAGATCTCCTTTCTACCAGAAGCATTCTAGCAGGATCAGAAAATGTTGTTGAAAATGTTCACTGGTATTTCAACTCTCAGAGAAAAGACAGGGGAAAGAAAGAATGAATACTCATAAGAGAACAGCTGGGCAGTGGGAGGAAAAGTTGAGTATTCTCCTTTTGCAGTGTCTGAACCATGCAATTTATCCCACAAATTAAAATGAAATCAAAAAATAAAATTTTTTTTTGGATGTGAAGGTGGGAACTGGCAAAAAGCTGATGAGTCATAGAAAACAGAATTACATGTCTTCATGTTATGATTTACACTGTGTTTTACTCACAAGTCCAAGTACAGCTTATTACTGGAATCACAGTACATCTCTGATACTGGGAAAGAGAATTTCAGTAGATAATAGTGACAGTCATAATACAGTAAATTGTTTATGCCTTTTCTTTTTTTAAATTGAAAATATATTAAAAGATCTGTTTACATTTAAAGGAATAACTCTGGAAAACACGTAAAACTATTTGTTTAAAGAAAGCCAAGAATTTACCTGATTTGTTGTGTCATTTTTAAGCTTTCTTTAAGCATCTGTATGAGTGGCATGACAAACATGAGACAGGCATGAGACAGCATGAATACAAAATTACAAGTAACTAGTATATAAAAGGGCTTAGGAGAGGTGAAAAAATGTTTATGGCTTTAATTAATTTTGTTGTCTCAACCTGTCCAATTTAACTGCTTATTAATTATTTGTTAACTAATTGTGAATAGTGATCACCTTTTCAAGAGTTTAACCTACTCTAGGCAAACCACACAGACACTTTTTTCCAAACACATTTTTTTGAGAAACTGTTTTTGTACATTTCTGTTGATAGGCAATGGGCCCAGCCAGTAAAATACTTAAGAGTTATTAGGGATATAGAACATAACATCTTTTAGAAGATGCTTGTAAGGAGTTGTGTGAGTCCTTACCCTTATATTAAGAAAGTTAGCAACAGTATCAAGGGTTTCAGTATCATTTACATTAAAGAAGGGATTTTAGGGGATGGTATAATTTTAAATCACCATTAAACCATTAAAAAGAGTTTGTCAGAAACACATGGATTTTGTATGTGATGACAGTATTCTGCTTAAACAAAATAACAAAACAAAATAAAAAGCAGGCACAGCAGGTTAGACACAATTCAATATGAAAACATTTGACATATTTCTTTTTCCTGCTGCTCGATCACATGATGCCTCATGTGAGGAAATAAGTGAGAAGCAGGAATCCCTGGGAGTATAAACTCCTCCTCCCTCTCTAAGAGGAGCTTCCAAATTCAGACTCCTTCGAGTATTTTAGCATGGTGACAACATTAAGGTCCCCCTCAAATAATTTGTATGGTGGACAATAATTATAATAATATTGGAGGACTTAAAATGTTGTTTCCAACCAACCATGAAACTAAACTTTCCAATTGTTAACAAAATGTAATTATTTTCTCCACTTTAAAATAGTTGTTTCAGCCATTGTAATGCAGCAAAATGGATTTTGTTCAAATGAAGAATGTAATACAGATATTCTCTATGCTAACTCATCAAAACTCAGAACGAATTCTCTTTTCCACATAAAATACTTTTCCCTCTTTTTTTATCATATATCAGACAATAAGAAAAGAGATGCAATTATTTCAAAGTTAGAATTGCATGTATAGAAACAGGGTATAGTATCTGCTCTTTATAAACGGAAGTATCCTCACACTCTCACTCCTTTCAAAGCAAGAGTAATCTTTGCTGGGCAGTTGTCTAAAATACATGCAAGGGAAATTCTCCAGCTCCATGAGGGGATGCAACTTATGTGAATATATCTGTTTCTTTCTAGTTTATGGTGAGGTGAGTCACTCCTATGCCTTGACAGTTTTATGTCAGATGTAGACTACTGGATTTGTTATATATCTAATATTTAGTGAAGCTAATGCCTCCTAATAAAACCTAGATATTTGTGTGCTAATAAAAATACGCAAAGATATATAGTTGGATCAGTTATAAAAGCACAGCTAATATGATTCTGATAAGCTCATCATATAAAATACAATCAAGCAGAAACTTATCTAAGCTTACATGGCCCAGTGATTTGAGTTGCTTAAGTTTTTTGATAGACAATTTAAATGGTTTTTTTCCGTAGGCGTCTGTAGGTAAACAGAAACACTAATCACTTGAGACTAAATCCGTGATGTTAGGTAGGTAATCACCAAGGGGTTTTTTTAGAATATTTAATCCTCAGAACTGTGACAAGTTTTCAAAACAGTCTCCTTTTGGGTACCTAGACAAAGAAGCCAGGTTTTCTTCAGAATTTCACAGTTGTACATAAGCTAATACGTGGGGAGGGAAGTAGTATTTAATAAAAATACATGAGATGCACAGTTTAGCTTAACACAGCAGTTTCATGTATTTGAGTCAGAGCTCCTAGTATCAATTGTACTAAAGAATATTATTGCAATTTTAATATCTAATTAAAGTGTTCATATATTTAAAAACGTTTGCCCAGTACCTGTATTATTTTGAAGGGCAAACACAGGACACTTTAGCTTTGGTTTTTTTGGTATTTCCTAATGGTCCTTTATAGAACTTTATTCATTTGCAACGTGGTACTGGCTGCCAGATAGCGCATGTATAATTTGTACGTACTGTTCATTTTATTTTAGAACATACTGTTTCAACAACATGGCTTGTGTCATCATGAGAACCATGACAAAGGGTTACCCAGACAGATCCCATGTTAACCAGCTGGAAAAATGGGGCTGTGAGACAAAATTGTTACTTAGAGTAACTTCTGAGTGCCAGTGTGAGAGAGGGCAGGATTCTTCAGTCCACATTTAACCTGTTACTGCTGACATAGGGAAAATCTTTGTCAAAGAAAAGAGGAAAACATGAATTCTGATAGGAAAATGAATGTTCTGAACAGTTTCAGCTACGTGGATGTAACCTTCTCAAATGTTACCTTTGTGTTGCCATCGACCCACAGGAGTAACAGTGCCTGTGTAGTGTGATACCTGCATTACAGGTGCTTTCTCATGCCAGTTGATAAGTAGTGACTCCAGCATGGTTATTTTCTGGACATGCTTTCACACCAGGAATGTGACTCATCAGAACAATATTCTCAGGTATATACTTTGAAAATTTGTCTCTGTAAATAGGATGAAAATGCAGAAAATTCGCAAGTGTGGGGAGTGTTCTTCTGAATAAAAATGCCAGTATTTTATTCTGGTAAAATAATTAATGTAAACTAGTGATACTAACTTAATATACACCCTTTGACTCTTCCATGAAAGGTGTTACAGGGGCTGAGAGTAGTGTTTATTTCTTGCCACCAAACATAAGACTTGAAGTGCTATCTCCTGTCTGTGGTCAAAAAATGCACATCCCTACCCCAAAAACACATATGGCCAGAGAAGCCTCACCCCTCTCATGCCTCAGAACAGATATGGTGTTCTAGAGACATGGCCAAAACTCACCAGATGCTGCAAGCATATGATTCCTCCATGAGAGTTTATATGGTACAGCTGTCTTTAAATGTTTTTGTAATTGAAAAGACTCCAGCATCTGGTCCTTTGCTTATTACTCTTAGAACAAATAGTCACGCTCCAAAGTCTACTTTTAAATAATGCAGGAAAGAAAAAAGAACTTGAGCTGCTAAGGGTACATTTCTCTCAGATGACCTGCTTTGAAGTACTTGTAGAAATGTAAGTAAAATTTGCAATTAAAAAAAGAAAAAGGAAGTGGAAAACAGCTCCAGTAGGGAATGATATATGTATGCATACAAATTCCTTTCTAATTTTAAAAGTAGGTAGATAAAGTAACAAGCAGTGTGTACTCTTGATACCTTTCAGCTATATAGAGAGTACATTACTCTTCCCTTCACAAGTTATTGTGTAATTCAGCTCCCCCACCAACAGTGGCACACTTGCTGCTGTCATGATCAAAACAAGGCATGCCCTATGGTAAACCCTTCCCTGGACCACTTCTTCCTCTGATGACACTTGATGATTTCAGTTAATCCTAGATTGTACTCCTAAAGCACAGCAGACAAACCACCTTTCTACTGCAGATTTATGGAGGAGCACTATCACATCATTATCATTTATTTAGGCAAACCTCTTTTGAAATCATGTATTGAATAAATAGGAATAATAATGATTCCTTTTCTGGTGTAGTGGGGGTTTTTTGTTTGTTTTTGTTTGTTTGTTTGGCTTATTGTTTGGTTTGGTTTTTTGTTTGTTTGTTTGTTTTATGGGGTTCTTTTTTGTGTGTGTGTGCGCCTACTAGGAATACTAGGTGATTTAATCCTCTGTGAAGGCACCTTCGAAAGAGTGGGTAATCTGACATATTACATGAATTGAACTAGGCTGAGTCAAGGATGGAATTTCATTATTTGTCTATGTAAGGCTGACAAACTATTTTAGAGGAAGATTTAGTCTGGAAATGCATTTCTGTAAAGCTAGCTAGCTTCTCAACCACATCCTAAGCCTTTCATATCATGATTGGATGCCATACAGCAAGGCCGTAATTATTTTGATTGAAAAAAGGTAGTTTCAGAGTGGTTAGTTTTTTGAGAGGCTGAGATAACCTTAAAGAAAAATCAAAATAAGAGCAATTGTAATTCTCCCAAGCTCTTCAAAGCACTTTATGTAATTTAAAAATAGACTAGCATTAGCTTAAAAATGTTTGGGAACAATATAACAGCATTTTCCTTTTATTTTTAAGAATACTACTTGTTCTTTTGCTGTATGGCACAGACCAATGTGTTCTATTTCTGCAAGTTAAAGACAAAGTTTGCTACTGAAACTATAGCTTTGTTCATAATTGTTAAATGCATTATTGTAACCATCAAAATAATCACAGAAAAGTTCTGCGTACATCCACTATTTATTTAGCCATTTTTTAAGTGGTCACATAGATTAATTTTGTATTTCAAGAATGTCAGAATCACAAGTACATTCTGATTTTGATAGAATTCCTACTAGGTCAAAAACATACCTTACTGTCTGGAGATTTTCTGTTAACAATTGTAAAGTAGGGAGTCGTATTATATATTTTTATAAATATAAGAAGAAGTGATTTGCTGATATACCACAGTACAACACCAATGGCTCTTCACTTAAGTGCTTGCAATTCTGGGAATAAGTTCTAATGTAAACTCTATTAAACTTGTTTTTCTCCTTCAAGAGCAATCCAAAGGTAGTTTTTACTTTTCTCTCATAATTGCCTTTCCATTTAAAGGCATTTTATAGTGATGAGTTCCCCTTGAGGAAAAAAATTGAAAAAAAGTCTGATTTTGTAATGTCTCTAAAAAGGTGAAGGTATAGACACCACTCACTGATGGTAAATAGGTACATCCATAGATGCTTATGTTTTGTCCTCAAGAGTGAGTGTATGTTTTATTTTGGCTGAAGAATGCACAGCAAGGACCAGCAAATACACATCAGTACTCTGGTACTTCTTGAGAGGTGGATTTCACTGTGTGCTGGAATTTTTCCTTTACTTGTATGGAGTGTTTATTTTGTATATTGTTTGAATTCTCATAGTTGAGTAAATATGGACAGGTGGCACAACTCAATGTGATACAAAGATGAAATGTTGGAAATAACCTACTAATTCTATACATTGTATTACTTAATACAGCCTCACTTGATTGTATCTTACTGAAATGTGCGTCCTTAGGCAACTGTAAGTTACTTAACAACAATGATTTTAACAAATACTTGACATGCATTTTTTTTCTGTTACTTGTCCAAGATTCCTCATTTTGTAGGTCTCTCATCTACGTAACACGTTCCCTAAGGTTAAGAATGAAAGAGGTCTCTACTATAGACACTCTTGATTGAAATAGCAGATAAATTGCTGCTGTAATGAGAAAATTTCTTTTTCCCTAGATAATTCAGCTGCTTAGCATTGAAAAAAATTTGAGATGAAGATTCTTTGTGAAATAGAAAAATTAAAGATAATTTCTTTACGATCAGAATTTGCTAATGAACCTACTATGGAAACAAAGAGAAAAACTTATTGTTTTGATGGAAGCATGATCAGGTTATTTTATGAGACTTATGCTGTCAAAAAAAGAGACTGTTGTATAAACACTCTGACATGCACTGGCTTTGTAAAATGCTGCTGCATGTCTGGAAGAAAGTGGTTAAAAACACATGATGATGAAGTTAACCTAAATCTTTCATTGGCTTAAAAAAATAGGTCAAGTAATACATTACTAGCTCTGCTCTAAGCCTGTACACAATCCGTACATTCCAAAGTGAAAGAGGTTTTGCTTAACATTCCTACACCTACTTTCATTCATGGTATCTCCAGGTTAATATATTTAGCTTTTCACAAATGTGACTCCCTTTTGCTTCCTTTAAAGTGGAAATTCCTCTGCTCTTTAATGATACTTCTCTCTTACTACAAAGATGCTTGAATAGATCATTTATTTTACCTGAGTTTTAAAACTCAAATGTTGGCATGTGTTGATGCAGAGATCAGCACGCAGTTTATATGTGACTTGCAAGCAGATTTGTTTCTCTTTTCTCAGTCTTTGACTTCTAGAAGTAAAGTATCATGAAGTGTTCAGTAAAGCATTTGGCAGACAGCATGCGACGCGTCGAGACGTTTGTTAAACACAGGCACACAGGAGGTGTGATGAAGGTCGCATGCACTTTGTAGCTTCACTTATACAGCCAAGTTCAGCCTGTACCTCTGGGTACTCCCTTCTTCGGTGGGAGCAAAGTCTAAAGAACAACTTGACATTTAGTGCAATTGCAGATAGCGAGAGATTTTGGGGATGCTACCTACCAAAATGGAGGGCTGACTCTTCTTGGCAGCTCTGCCCAGCTCTGGTTTATTTATTTATTTGTTTTTTCTCCCAAATTGTATTTATTTGCCACGTGGGCAGACAGCATGGCTTGGATGGTGTTGCCCTATCCTGGCACAGCTCCCGCGGGTGCCGGGGGTCTCAGGGACAGGGACGGCGGGCCGCGCTGGCTCCAGCCGGGAGGGATGCTCTGCGCTCCGAGGGATGCTCTGCGCTCCCGGGGAGCTGGGGCCGAGCCAAGAGGAGACGTGCCGGGAGCAGCCGCAGGTGCCGGGGCCGCTGCCGGGAGCATCCCGGCTTTTCCTTCAAAATAATTCTACTACTAATAATAATCCTAAAAACTTTCTAGCGCGTGTTTTTCGGATGAAAGGCTGAAAACGTAAGCTGGGAACCCGAAAAGAACCGGGAATACTGGAAAC